>PVLC010015647.1:0-36643 GCA_004027655.1 Graphiurus murinus
AAAAAAGAAAGATATCAGGAGATCCTGAAGTGGGGTCTACCACTACCTTGCTCTGTCCACATGCGTTGGCACTTGAAGTCCATTGAATAAACCTGGGCATTTAAATAGAACTACCTCATTCACATATCTATGAAGATTATGTTGATGTCATCTCTCTATGATAGAAGTCATGAAACTAAAACACAGACTCAGGATCCTTCTGGATTTCAGAAGGAGCACAACTCACTGTCCAGATATACAGAGACAGAATCAGGTACTTACAGGATGTCATTGTGAAACCTTTCACAGGGGAGACTGCTTCAGGGTTTAAAATTGGGACTAATACACTGTGGATCCTTGGGCAGACAGCTTACCCTTTCTGGGCCACCAGGGTCTCCATCTAGATGAAGACCAGACAGGCATGTCTCTAAGTACATCTACCTATACCATTCTGTGCTGTACTGATGTTTTCTGCATTTTGCTTTCACTTCTTAAGAAGCAAAATCATATGTAATGGACCTAGGGCTATGGTTATGATGGGAGACTTATAGAAAGTAGAGTAATGGTAGCCATGAGAAAACACAGCTCAGCAGGCAAGGTCAACCTTTGGGGTCTTTCCATCTCCAGCATCCAACAACAGCACTCCCCTCCAGTACTTCTTTGGAAGCAGCTTTCCACTTAGAGACTTTACAAGCGCAAGTGCCCTTGTCTGCTTCTCATGCTCCTTCCAAGCCCACTTCTTTGGCCTTCATCATGAGCCTCACACAGAGGCAGAGTACCCAGAGATTACAGCCCTGGGCTGACTGCTGAGGTTTTAACCATGGTCTGATTATCTCTCCATTGTGTGATGTTGGGAAAGTTACTTTACATTTCTGTGTCCCAGGATTCTTATCTGTACAATTGGGATATGATGGTGTTTACCTTATACACCTGTTGTGTGCATTAGATGGTCTATACAGAAAAGTTTAGCACAGTTCCTGGCACATAGTAAATGACCAATATATCTTAAGTAAAATAGGATCAGAATATTTTCAGGTGACCAATATAGCCTGCTAATTAGTACTAATGCACTCACAGATGGCTATGGCTGTATAGTTTTCCTATCCTTATACTCCACTGTGCATTTTTCCATTAATTTATTCATTGATTTACAGAAATACTTTACCACCTAGCTATATCACCAGCCTTTTTTATTTTTATTTTTCATTGTGAGACAGAGTCTCACTAAGTTGGTGACGCTGGCCTCAAACTTGTGATTATCCTGCCTCAGCCTCCCATATTGTTAGGATTATAGACTCATGCCACTGCACCCAGCTCCCATTTCTGTATATAAATTAAATGAAAGGATTCATGAGATTTCCCAGCAGTTTAGCTTACTGCTGAGGCAAAGGTGAGCATATTTTCTGTGGTCCTCAGATCATAACCTCAAATCCCACCCTAAATCATGAGCTGGCTTTTATAGAGTAAAGTTAGAAGTCCTGGGCAGAAGGCTGCCCCATACCTTCCAGCACTCCTGACAGGAGTGAGTAAGATTTACTAGAGGAACCAGCACCACTTTATGTCTTAACACTCCCTTTAAATAGTGTTGGGATGACAAGTAGATATGTTTTCACACTCGTTCCCAGAGTCCTCATCAGGCCCCTGTCTGAAAAAGTATGGAAGGGCACCTATAACACAATAATTCCCCTCTACATCAATCTTCAGTATTTCTCTAACTCTTGGACTCGACTCTACTCTTTATGCTTCTACTGACCTGAAGTGGAGGATAAACTGAGGCTGCGGGCCAGTGGACTTTTTTTGTTTTGTAATCTAGATATTAGATGCTTTTTATATAACTATTCAAAGGAATTACTCTCCAAGTGTGAGTAGAAAACCTAGATTTCCTTTTCAACAGTCACACACTTTCTTTTTTGTGAAATATTAGGATCATGTTCTTTTTCTGAATAGGATCAGAAAATCAGAGAATAAAGACAAAACAAAAAACAAAGAAAAAATATTTTGCAAAATGTCTTGCTCTGTGCCATCTGTCAAGTTGGACATTTAGAAATTTGCAAAAATGTTTTCCCATGACCCAGGAATTTCCTACTAAGTCCATTTGGCAACTGTCTAGCACGTGCCCAGGGCCATTTTAACTAATCAAACTCTAACATCGGAATGGTTGGTTTGAATAACCCACGTG
Organism: Graphiurus murinus; assembly: GCA_004027655.1. NCBI lineage: Eukaryota > Metazoa > Chordata > Mammalia > Rodentia > Gliridae > Graphiurus > Graphiurus murinus. The sequence goes on from PVLC010015647.1 coordinate 2,159, forward strand.
ACTTTTCAATGTAAGTCTCTAGCTGGGTCAGGGATTGGTTTCAAAAGAAACCATGTACTTGCATGATTAGATTTTTTAAATGAAGATACACTGTAATCCTAGTACGTGGGTAAGACGGGAAGATGGCCGGTTTGAGGACAGTCTCAGCAACTTAACAAGACCTTCAGCAACTTAATAAGACCCTGTTTCAAAATTTAAGAAAATAAAATAAAATAAGGCTAGGGTATAGCTCAGAGGTAAAATGCTTCTGAATTCAATCCCCCATATCAAAAAAATATTAATAATAATAAAAAAGGAGATACAGAAAATATTTTGGAAAGCAAAAACGATTCTTCCCAAAAGCTGTTTGCAAAACGATGTCCATATGGAACATTTCTATCTGGACCAGAATAAGTGTATAAAATAACCTAGAGTGTAGCTCAAAAAGCCAAATGTCCTATTGAACTTACTAAGAACAGCTGCACTGTGTAGTGGATTCAGGCTAATACTGAGAGCTATCTGGTATTGCTTTTCCTCTAACATTGGCATAGTTGTGTTCTACTCATATCAAGAGCAAAGTGTCCTGGCGAATACATTGTTTTGTGAATTGAACAAATGACTAGAATAATCTCTATTACCCTCTAGTGAGTTATTAACCATGCATATGGCCACCCCTCTTCTATAGGAAAAACTCACATTATTTTCATATATTTATGAGATATTTCTGTTACATTTTTTCCAACATTTCTTTTGCATTTTTTATTTACTTTCAACCAGAATCATCTCTCTCACTCAGGAACAGCTAAACAATTTAAGAAGAAAAAGCACAAGGTAGGATATCTATGTTTGGAAGAGACATTACAATATCAACTACAAAAAACACAAGCATGGGGGAGAAAACAGTATGTTTCCCAATTCCTTTTCCCAAACAAAGGAAGTAAGAAATTCTTTCATGGCTTTTATTTGTTTTTCAAATCACACTGTCCTCAACTTTTAAAATAATAATCTTCCTTGACAGTCATTTAATAATTGTGAGTGATCTATGACTTTATTATAAAGTACTCATCTAATGATCTATTTCCTTTACCCCAGGGGCCAAGTACAAAGCTAGAGAATTATCTTGGTGATACTTTTAATAACTTCCTGTGGGATTGCAAGCCCCCGACCAAAGCAGACTCCGCAAAGGAGTTAATCATGTAATTTCACCGATTAGACACCACAGGGTTACTAATGAGAAACTTCAGCTTAGTGATAAACTTTATTTTCCAGGAATATTTTGAGAGGCCTGTAACCTTTGGCTGACACCCAGCGAGGCTATTAGTTTGAGCATGGGATGCACTACCAAATGCACGAGAATCAACAGATCTTCTTTTCTGGAAAGTTGATTGTACGAAGAGTTTTGTTATAAAGACTTCAGAAACAGATGGACTGGTCAAAGAGGAATGAAAAAAGAGGAGGAGAGAAAAACTTATCAACTTCCGTCGGTTGGCATAACTTCAGCTTCTAGTGTCCTTTCAACCACACGCTGAAGATGGAAACCGCGGTTCACATTTAAATGTCGTGCTGCCCTCTGTTCCATAAACATGTATCATCCATCACTAAATATTTAGATCTGAATTGTTGGAGCTGAGCTCTGTGCCAGGGGTAGGGGGATTAATTCCTTTCAAGGTCCTCACATGATGGATTTTCCACTGAAGTAAACATCCGAGAAGAGCTCACACTGAAGCCATAAAATATATAAATAAAGTTTAAAGTTTAATTAAGTCAACATTATTTAAAGTGGTTGTCATATTTTATGGCAAACTTTTCATGTTTATTTTGTATGACTCCTAATAAATAGCCCCTCCTCCTGATCAGACAAAAGGCACAGCTAGGTTAAAGTCAGGGGCTCCAAACTTGGGGCAGGAAGGAGAATATTTCTGAGCCGGGAACAATGCGACCTTTTCCCATTATGTTTTTGTTTAAAAAATTAGCATGTTAGCTACACCATGAGTCAATATCCTGTGCAGAGAGAATGCTTGAAAATTCTTTAAGTCTTCATCATTTGGACCACAGAAGGACAACGGACCCCCACAAAATATCAAATGGAGAAGAAAAGTCATGTCAAAAAATAATTTTCATTTTATTTTTTTGCTCCTTAAACTAATAGAATGCATAAGAAAGAAGACATCTAATTCAAATTAAGTTTACACTGGATTATTAGCATATGTGTGTGTGTGTGTGTGTGTGTGTGTGTGTGTGTGTGTTACAACCCAAGGACATCCTACCTCTGAGCTATACCCTCAGCCCTATTTTATTTTTTAGTTTGAAGAAGAGTCTCACCAAGTTGCTGATGTCCTCGTTAAATTGCTGGGGCTGACCTCAAATCTGTGATTCTCCTGTCTCAGCTTCCTCAGTACTTGGATTATAGGCATGCACCACCATGTCCACCTGACTGTTTATTTCTTATCATAATTTTTCTTTTTTCTAAATATGCTTTTATTGGTGGATTATAGTCTCATGTCATAATGTAAATCATGTTAATAGTGACATATATGCACCCAGCACTTGATAGTCTTACCATAGTTTTTCTTAAAGGGTAAATCATTTAAATGTACATAGCCCTCCAAAGTCAGTATTCTAGGTCATCGGATTCACTTGATTTTTGTTTCTTAATATTAAATGGGAAGTTGCTAATCACACTCTTTCATGTATGACAGATGTAGTGTTTAAGAGGAAAGAGTGAGTGAAGGACAGAGACCAGCTACAGGAGTTCCTTATTGGGACGAGTCAAAGCACAGTTGACACTTAGTAAGGACTTCTCTTTTGTAGGAGCTTCCTCGGTGTGACCACAAGAGCCCAATTTCTTCCTAAAGAAAGAAATGCCTATTTAAGAGTTATTTGAAGCTTTAAGGAAACTTTCAGAGTTGGAATAAGACTTTAGCACTTCAGCTCAACCGTGATGTTTTATAAGAAGAAAATCAAGGCTAAGTTTACATAAGTAATTGATGGCAAAGGAAATTTATAACATGTTTCCTAATGCCCATTACAATGTTTTCCTGACCATGATACATATCTCATAATATGGATTCTGCAGAGGAAATCCACTGGAAAACCAGAGAAGATTATAATAATGTCTTCAATGGTTCTTGGGATTCATATTTTCAGAAAAAAAGCGACTTGATGCAAAGTCTCAATCACAGAATGTCAGTTTCCTTATTATCACTTGGATTAGAGTTTGAGGTTTTAATGAACTGAAAGTATTTTTTTAAACATGCTAAAATTTGGCAAGCAAAACAGAAAATACACTTCATACTTTTCTACTGAGAAAATGTCTCTACATTTTCACACTTAGTATATTTAAATGTGATGGTCATGCAACAAATGAATTAGGAAATATCAAAACACTAAATTAGATATGAATACTTTAAGCAGTCTCAAAGAAGATTAAAGGAAAAAAAACTAATAACATCAATAAAGTTAAGAGTAAGCTAGATATGGTGGCGTACTCTTGTATTCCCAGTACTTGGGAGGCTGAGACAGGAGGATCACAGGTTCACAGCCAGCCTAAGATACTTAGTGAGGCCTTCTGTAACTTAGTGAGACCCTGTTTCAAAATAAATAATAAAAAATAGGGCTGGGGATGTACCTTGGAGGTAGAATGCCCCTGGGTTCAATCTATAATTCCGGAACAAAAAAAAAAAAAAGTTAAGACTATGTCAAGTCCAACTCATACCTATAAACTTTCAAACCTAATTTGATTTTATTCCATTTTTCTTAAGTCCATTACAACATTATGAGTATGAATGTTTAGTTTTAGGTCATTTTCTCTCCATATTTCTACATAGTTCTTTTTGTTACAAATAATGAAACAATATTGGTGCAATAGTACTTTTTATGTAAATATATCATTGTCTGCTAAGTCACTTCTCTGAAGATTAGATGTTTTATGAAAAAAAAAAGACATGATGAAAGGGTACTGAAATGGAAGTGAATGTCTACATTTACACTAAAAAAGAATTTCATATACATTGTTATTATTGGACATAAAATATTATGCCAAATGAAGTTGATTTCCTGAAAACTTACATGCAAAATAATAAACCTGGTTGAATTACTCAGTATTTCAACACCTAGTAGTCCTATTGAAAGATCTATTTGAAGATCTATTTAAAATTCACTAAAACAAAAATGGTGATGTGTGGCTTCTTCTTACCCCATGGATGCCATGGTATTTCTCTCATATAGAAATTTTTTCACTGGATAATTCTAGTGGTTAGATATTCTTTATTAATTTCTACCTTCTGGAATCATGAAATCATCATTAATTATTTTATTTTTCTGCTAACTTTGAGTAATATATATATATATATGGAAATTATCACTGTTTGTTACCTACTCATAGGTAGAAGAAATCAACTAAAATAAATCAGTATACATTTATTGTCTGCACTGCATAGATGACCAAACTGTCTGTAGTGATATTTTAATAAATATGTAAAAAATGCCATTCACAGAATTCTGCTTTCTTTTCCATTGTGTGACTTGCTAAGAAAAAACTTTCCCAAATCCCAACTAATCTCATCCAAGTAGCCTTCAGGAGTGTGGTTCCTGATGCTCATAAATTGGCGACATACAAGGGACCCTGGAGTGTGCATTAATTTCATTAATGCCCTCTCAAGGGAAATCCATGTGCAGCTAGTATTTCCAACCCATTTATTTTGTCTAAACATTTCCTGTCACTGAGTAACTTATACACTATGTTGTGGAACTAGAGTGGGTGCTAAAGGTAGGGCCGGATTAAAATCTTTCTAGATGTAACTCACGGGTAGTAAATCTTGGGCTTCTACCAAGGAAATTCTTCAGCAAACCTAATGTCCATGTGGAAGCAAAGGCTTTTAGAGCTGAACAAATTGGAGAACGGAGACTTGGGCTCTTAAGTCTTAGTTAGTTTCCAAAATGTTTATTACTAATACATTAATCTATTCCACAAATATCTATTGGCTCCTTCTGAGGCAGTTCATGAATAATGCTATGTACATATATGAAATTCTCAACACCAATCTCAATAACATGTATGGGGGCAGGGGCAGTGAGCAGGGTAGGGTCATAGGATCTGGAGGGAAACACACCAACTGCTGTGTGCATATGTTTCTATCACTCTGAACCTCATTATGATGTATAATTACAATGCACCTATAAAAGTATGTTAAACAAAGAAATCTAGTGAAAAGTAGTTTTCTCTACCTTCATCCTGGGATGAAAAATTCCTTGTAAATCTTACATCAAAACACAGACACACATTTAAAATATATATGTATAAATATATGTACATGTTTGGTCTTAATATAAAATTTATATTAGTTTTTTAATAAAATACACATATATTTGCACTCTACACAAGTACACATCATTCCATTCTTTTTGTCTTTTTTGTATCTGATGATAAAAAAAGGAGTGAATGAAATTAAATTCATAAAACTTAATTGGTCTAGAAATGTCATCAATTTCCCAAGCTTATAAGTTCTAATTAAGACAAAGTTTCTATTTAGGTAGAGTTGAATAAATGAGCCTAGAAGGAGCCTTCCCTTCTATACTTGATTAGAATCTTTTAAAGAAAACCCCAGAGCTGGGCATAATCCCAGTACTTGAGAGGCTGAGACATGAGGATCACAAGTTCAAGACTGGTCTTAGCAATCTAGCAAAACCCTCAGCAACTTAACAAGACTCTGTTTCCAAATAAAAAATAAAAATAGGTCTGGTGTATAGCTCGGAGGTAGAATGCCCCTGGGTTCAATCCTAAGCAACACACACACACACACACACACACACACACACACACACACACAAACAAAGCCTCAGGAAGTTGGGAAATGAATATAATATGGATGTCATTCAATTTGAATCACAAAGCTGATGACAGCAGTTTACCTTCAGGTAATGTAGACATATTAATTTCATATATGTTCTAGCCAAACTATAAATGATAAAATGTCTATATTACAAAAATGTAAATATCAGGAGAAAAGACATTATACTTTCTTGATAAAATACTTATTAACTTGGTGGTGTTTTGACATTTTTCCAAATTTATTATATAGCTTTACTTTAATATTATTATTAATAAAATCATACTCCAGGTGATAAAAAATTCCAAGGCCTTTATCTATGTGTTGTGTTGAAAGTTTGGTGATATTGCTTAAATGTAAACTAAGAAAATGCCTTTTGATCAGTACAAGAGAACAATATAAAAGTGGGAATTTTCTCTTAAAGATGTTGAAATAGGAAAGCCTTCAGTTACCCATAGGTTTAAAATTTAAGAAAATAGCCAGGTAATAAGCCATTAATATTATGAAAGTAAAAGTGAATAAATCCAAAACAAAGAGTTTAACTGAAAAAAGTGCATGCATTCAATTTGAAAGAAAAAGCCTGAGCATTTTACGTTTTTATCACTAACTCCAAAAATCACAGAAAACAAAAACAGCCAGAGAACAGTCAGAAAAACAAATACATGGAATAAAAATTCATATTTTAGTTGTAGCTAATATGACATCACAGTATGAGGTTGATTTGATTTGCTTATAATCACCCCCATAAAACTATGTAAGTTCCCAGAAAACACCCCCATTTCACTTCAGAGTTGGCTGCACATTAACACTAGAAGTTATGTAACCAAAGCATATAATCATTAAAAGCAAAATTCAGAAAGCATATGAAAAGTTGAAATAAAATTAAACAGAGAAATATGTCTGTAGTGAGAACGCCATAGTTACTTATTGGATGGTGATACTGTAATTAGCAATTTTCCATGATGCAATCATCATTAGCCCAGCAATAAGAACTATTAGCAACCTACCAGTGCTTGGCAGAACATGCACTTCTTTCTCATTTTCCAACAACCCTGGGTGGGAAGTTAGTTATCTCTATTTCACAGATGAAGAAGTGATGGTCAGAGTAAGTAAGCAATTTTTCCCAAGGCTACCCAGTTAGTGAGTGGCCAAGCTGCAACACGAACTCAGAGGGATCTGATACACAGTTCAGTTTGTTCTATCACATGACGCTATAAACACTAAAACTATGATATAATACAATGTTAATTGTAAGAAAATATTAATATTAAAACATTAAAGAAAATATTGGGCTTTTAAAAATTGCAACTCTATTCCTCTCAACCCTGAAAACAAAAAGCTGTGAAACAGTTTAACTGAACATAAAAATGAAAAAAAGAGGTGACATGACAGAGATCTGATGGGAGGATTTTGAAGAAAGCAGTTGTTAGATTTTAAAAATATACAGATATTCCTCCCACCATGTGTCCATGTATTTTGCAACATGGTTTTGTGGCTATAACAAGAGCTGATGTCTGTTTCTCCATCATCCCTTCAAGCTGATCTTGACCATGTGATTTTCTCTGGCCAGTGGACAAGGTAAAGATGTCATAGCAGTGTGCCCTCTTGCTGCTGGATACTGTCCTTCACAGTGTCAGGAAGGACGTGGATGCCCTGACCTGTAGCCACCTGCCAGGTGATTTCAGTGAGCCCTGGTGAGCCCAGTGGAACTGTCAGGCTGGCAGCAGAATTCTGGATCCACAGAGTTGTTAGCAAAATTTTGGTGTTGCTGTTTTCAAAACACAAACTTTCATGGTAGTTTGTTAATATGGCAAATGTTGCAATAAGTTAGTTAAACCCATGTGCATACAAACACATATGCCATGGAGTCCTGTCATTTTCTCCAATGGTAACAATGAGTTTGCACTTAATAATGTAATTCTTTTCATGACAAATTTCATTTTGTGATAGAGTCATGTATTTAGTAGATGGGTTGGTTGCCATGGAATGATTTTTCCTTGAAGAAAGTTAACTGGATTCTTTAATAATGAAATCCTGGTTTCATATGAATCCTGCTTCTGGAACTGAGAGAAGCTCGAATCAGGTGTTGTTTTCTCCAGGATCCCTACAGCCAACTGAATGTGCCTGGACATCAAGCTTCATGTGACTTTTGGGAACCCCAGCAGCTCCTTTCCCCTGGTGCACCCCTCCCTCCATAAAAGATAATTAATAATTATAGTTCATGACTGAATTGGAATCAAGATGAATATATTAACATTACATATTAAAACACTTTCTTCAAATTAAAAGTTATTTTTTCCCCTTCTAATTTTAAAAGAAACTATTTATTGTGGACTCCTAAAAGTATGGTGGGCCTTGAGAATGGGGCCCATTGTGTCTAATTAATAAGTCAAACTCACCAGACATGATAAAGGATAAAGTTATTTACTTGTTTCTTCCTTCCAGATCTTCAGAACTGCTATTTTATAAACCACTGTTGATGTGTGTGTGTGTGTGTGTGTGTGTGTGTGTGTGTGTGTGTGTTAGCAATAACTACTTCTTTAATGACTAAAGAAAGTTACAACCTACAGACACCCTGCATAAAGACAACTATTCAGGCATTGCAGATAACCATTCACATCCTAAAATGACCAAAAAAAAAAAAAAGAGAGAAAGAGAAAGAAACCCAACACTAGGGAATCTTCAATATAAACATTAATAGTTTCCCACATCTTTGTTTAGAGAATAGCCTGAGGATTTCTAAACTTTTAGATCTCATTCATTCCAGAACTGTTTCACTTATGGCCACATAAATCTTGGCCCTTTAGAAGCTCCAAGATTAAGACTCTTTGGAAAACTAGAGTCACAGAGAACTCACAGGTGATTCATATAAAGCAAATCTGATTTGGACTATTTAACTTATGACTTTTGCTGAGAATTTGAGTCTAGCTCTTACATCAACTACAGAGAATATAGAGTTAGAAAAGAAATATGATAAAGAAAGTTTGATAAAAATTATGTCATTGTTTTTAACTACTTTGTATTATTTTCTTCTAATTAGAAGCAGAAAGACAATAGTCAGTGTAAAAAATTTAAATAATTTTTTTCAAATAAAAAATGAAGACCATTTGCTATGGATCGGATGAGTGTCCTTCAGATTACTTTGTTAAAGGATTGGTTCCTAAGATGGCACTATTGGGAGGTGGTAGAACCTGTGGAAAGTGGCAGGTCCTTAAGCCATTGAGAATGTAATGGTTTGGATTTAGGATGCCCCTCTAGCCTTCACAGAAACAAGGTAGCAATGTTTGAAGCAAGACTTAGTTGCTAAGGAGGGGTCCCTGGAGGTGTGGACTTGGGGATTATATGGTTCTTCCTCCACCTGTTCTCTCTCTCTCTCTCTCTCTCTCTCTCTCTCTCTCTCTCTCTCTCTCTTTCTTCTATCCTCTGTGATATGAGGGCAGAGCCTTGCTTCTCCCTCTCTTTGCTCTTAGCCACCATGCCCTGAGTTCTATAGACCTGGCCTGACATGGATTGAACTCTGAAATCTCCAAAAACTTTGAGCAAATAAATCTACCTTCCTCTAAGATGCACAGTCAGCTGTTTTGGATTACAGCTGTGAGAATGTTGATTGTGACAGAAATTGGTACCAAGAGGAGTGAGGTCACTGCTACTTCTAAGTCTGACCATGTGGGTTGTGACTCTCTGGGACTGGTTTGTGAGAGGAAGATGGAAGGGCCAGAATGTGAATAGAAAGGCCAAAGGTACAGACTGTGCTCAGAATATTTTAGAGGGCAATGAGGACTCCGCAGGAAAATGGAGTAGAGGCCACATGTGTGATATTCTGCCAAAGAACTTATCGGCATTCTGCACATGTCCTGAAACTTTGTGTGAGACTAATTTAGACATGATGGACTGATTAAACTGGCAAAGGAAATATCAAAATATTGAGATCATGGATATTGATGTCTGAGTTCAATAAATTGTACGCTGAGCTTGGAAAGTTAAGCAGAGAGACTTTGTAGATTTGCAGTTTGGCCAGAAAAGTGTGTATAAAGCTGAGGTCAGGATGGATGTGGGGCCAGTGGTGGCCAAGATGGAGGCAGGCCTACCCTGTGATTGAAAAGGTCTAGTGGCATGACTAAAGAGGGCATGACTACCTTTCTTGCTGGTGGTCAATCTGGTGCTCCCCTAAGGCTTGAATTGCTGTGAAAAAAGGGGTGTGTGTGAGGGAGTCATAGAGTCTTTCCCTAGATTTCAGAGGAAAGCCTGGGAAGCCAGGCAATGTGTGGCAGGATAAGAATGGGGCAGTTTGTGAAGCCGTGAGGGTGAAGCCAAGGTTACAAGAAAAACCACTGAGATTCAAAAGTGCCAGAAACATGGAATGACCAGAGGAAAGGTTGTAAGCTGGAACAGCCAGTATGCTGCCCATTGCAATCAACCAGACCATAGGGGAAAGACTGCCACTAACCCTTAGAGATTGTCGCTCACCACCATGCGCCCCTAAATTGCAGAAGTGGAGCTGCAAGATTAAATGCTTGCCCTGCAGGATTTTGATCCTGTTTTCATCCCATTTCTTCTTTCTACAGGCTTTTTCCTCTCTTTTGAAATGCAAATGTTTACTCTGTGACATTGTGCATTGGTATATGTAACTTGACTTTTGTTTTACTCAAGAGTTTTCTTTAAATATCAGAGGGGACTTTGGACATTGGGACTTTTGAGGGGTGCTAAAACTGTTGGGATTATGGAACTGTTAGAAATGGACTAAATGCATTTTGCATTGTGAGGTGGCCATGAGGTCCAGGAAGCCAGGGACAGAGTATAATGGTTTTGGTTTTGAATGTCCCCTAGCTCTCATGGAAACAAGGTAGCATTTTGGTAGTAGGACTTGGTTGCTAAGGAGGAATCCCTGGAGGTGTGGCCTTGAGATTATATGATTTCTCCTCTTCTTGCTCTCTCTCTCTCTCTCTCTCTCTCTCTCTCTCTCTCTCTTGCTCCTATCTTCCATGATATGAGAGAAAGCCTGCTTTCTCCCTTTCTCTGCTTCCAGCCACCATGTTCTGCATTCCACAGACCTAGCCTTACATAGGTTGAACTCTAGAATCTCCAAAAACTGTGAGCAAGTAAGTAAATCGACCTTCCTCTAAGTTGTGTGGTCAGTTGTTTTGGATTATAGTAGTGAGAATGTTGATCAAGATAGGAAGCATACCTCCAAAGGGGATTTGGGGGACCCTGTTCATCCAGTCTTCCTCTGTTTTCCTGGCTGGTGAGGACAGCTGTTTGCTCTTCCATGTGTTCTCACCATGAAGTGCTAGTCTCACTAAAGGCCCAAAGAATGGAGCCATTTGTTTTTGGAATGGGACCTCCAGAGCAATGAACCAAAATAAACCTTTTCTCCTCATAAGTTAATTGCCTCAGATATTTCATTATAGTGATAGAAGGCTGACTGACACGACATGAAAAGCAGCATTCATGGCTGGTAGGCAAGTTGTAACTCAAGTTTAGGGTTTTATATATTTTTTATTGCCTATAACTACATTTCATTAGTATTTTATTTTTTAAAATTCTATTTCAATTTGAATCTAGTAGTATTAAAAACTGAACTCTCTAACCTATTCCAACATGAAAACCTATCTGTTTTAAATAAAGTTAAAATGAAAGCTTCAGAGGCCCTGACCTACATTTCCTTAAGTGTTAATATTCCATATTCTCTCACATTTTGCCTAGCATCTAAATTACAAAGAAGTCTATGGTTTTCCACCTCAGTTACTATCATCCTTTAAAATGAAAATACCATGAAATAATAATCATGTAATATTAATTAGGATGATGCTGTGAGGTCAGTTCTGTATATCAGTGCAGTTCCTCCTCTTATTAACCCATCTGAGTTCAGTCAGTCCCTAAATTTCTGTCACCTCAGTACTTTACATTCAGCTGAAATAAACTTATCAGACTTGCTTATTAATTACTTAGTTTGTCATTTCTGAACCATTTCTCCAATTGTATTATAGACTCTGAGGCACTGTCCTTAGGTGACCTTATCTATTCACAGGACTTTCACATATATACTGGTCATCACCATATTTGTATCTAAAGGCCTGTCAGTCATCAGCACATGGATGTCTTACGAGAACCTCAAATTCAATGTCCAAGTAGAATTTACCATTTATTCTAATCCCTACCAACCCAAATCCATAAATGTGTCTAGTTATGTATTCTGTATGGCCATTCTGTTGCATTTACATCATTATTGATGATCTTTGTTGGGATTCTTTTGCCTTGGTCTCAGTGGTTGATTTCTAACACTTTAAGCTCTTTCTCCTTCATGTCCTTCCCACTGTTGATATTTTCTAGAATCCCTTCCTCCACTGTTCTTTAAGCATTCACATTCATTCACTAGTCCTTTCTGCGCTAAGCATTTCACTGCCACTTCAATCCTAATATTTCTCAGATCTACATACACTGTCCTATGGCTTTTAGACATCTTATTCTAGAAGTCTTATGTAGATTTCAAACTATCTGTATCTTATTTTCTCTCTTCTCACCCACCTAAATTTCTCTTCTCCCTCTATTCTCTCTATAGTTTAACTAGCAATATCATCAACTCACCCAAGCCAGACACTTTAGTATCTTCTCACAATGTCCTCTCTAAATGGCACTAACTGATGAAGAAGGGACAATTCGTCCTCCAACTTCAGTTTATCCCACCCTCTTTGATCCAACTGCAAAGCTTTAATCTGGCCTTACCAACTCTTAAGTGCTGTGTTACAACAGACCCTGTTTTCCTCTGAGGCCTCGCCTTCTCCAAACCCATTCTCCCATGGCTGCCAGAGTTGGTTCTCTGAGCCAGCCCAGAAATGGAATCCTGGATAAACTCTTGCAGTACCACCATCTCTTTCCAGGCAAGGACACCTGCTCTTCCCTGTGTGCATCTAAGGCCTTGCATAGTATAAAGTTCTCCCATTCTTCCATAGTCTTATACTCTATTGAACTCATTTATTTTTCTGTTTCTCTCTTCCACTGAATTATGGGTTATTTGATTGCTGAAGCTGTATCTTCTTCAACAGCTCAATAAATATTTATTGAATGAAATGTTTATTGAGTAAATTCTTCTAATTCTTTGCCCTTTTCCACATCATTTTGCTGTCATTATTTTTTTATGAAGAGGTAGTACAGTGGTTTTCACAAGTTCATATTCTGAAGTGAGACTTCCTGAGTTCAAACTTTAGCTCTACCACTAAAAAACTATACTAATTTTCCAAGCTCCTTAAGTTTTTTGGTGCTCAATTTCCTGATCAAGAAAATGGAAATAATATTAGTACCCTTTTCTGGAATATTATGAGGGCTAAGCAAATTAATCTGCAAACACCTGTATTCTAGACTATTGCCTGACACCTGTTAAGCACTGGATAGATGTTAGCTTTATTTTTGTTATATTTTTCTTCCTTTCTTCTTTCCTTCCTTCCTTCCTCCTTTCTTTTCTTTTCTGTTCTATTCTTTTTTGCTTGTTTGGAATTCAATTTTCTTCCCTCCTATCTTATTACTTTCATATTTACTAACAATTCATAATAGCCCAGCCACAGAGAAGGTCCCCCTTTAAACAAAGAAACAAATATTGCCTCTGTAAGGTCATGTTGATGTGACCTTTGCAGAGGAGGTAAACAGTTGCATTGTGGCAATGGTCATGCTCAGGAATTTGACTGCAGTGTGGCCTCTCTAGCGTGGAATGCATAATAATTATAGTCTAGAATCCCAGCCAAGGCAGGGAGGGGAGTTTCTAGGATATTATTTGTTTCTGACTCCAGGCATGGTGCTACTGCAAATTTCAGATTAGTTTTTCTGGGGTCAGCATCATCCAACATCCACTTCACAATCTTGTTCTGAGAAAGGAGAGTTCCAGCTTGTATTCAGGGACTTTAATATGACTTTAACCCTCAAAAGAAGGATTCTGTGGAATTTGACAGTTCTGGTACTCCTTCTTTTGATTTTTCAAAAGGATGAAAATGGAAAGACAGCACCACTGGCTTTTAGGCAAATATGTGCTTGCTTATGGCCAATGTTATAACGTAGGCATGTCAAAGTGGTCTCTCTATGCATGAGTTTACTTTCAGTCTTATAAATGCTAAAAAAATTGCAGTAGTGCATGCGTGCACCCATGCATGCACGTGTGTGTGTGCATATGTGTGTGTGTGTGTGTGTGTGTGTGTGTGTGTGTGTGCTATAAGGAGAGATCACAAAGACAATTCAAAATTATGCTTAGTTTTTTTTTTTATAGAAGTAATCAAACCCAAATCCAGAGAAGAAAGAAACCAAAGGTGTACCTGTATGAACCACTTATCTAGGTATAAATTTTGAGCAATGTCTTTTATTTTTATGTGTGTGTGTGTGTGTGTGTGTGTGTGTGTGTGTGTGATACTGGGAGTTGAGCCCAGTTCTACCTCTGAGCTACATCCTCGGCCCTATTTTAGTTTCATTTAGTTTGAAACAGGGTAGGACCTCACTAAGTTGTTGAGGCTGACCTTGAACCTGTGATCCTCCTGTCTCCTCCCCACCAAGTATTGGAGTTACAGGCCTTCACCACTCCGGGCTCATTTTTATGTTTTTATGATTGATTTTTACAAAGAACAACAATTGGATTTAGTCATTAAGAGGCTCTGAAATACTGTGTCTTGAACACAGTAGACACTTAGTAATTATCTGAGAGATTAATGAATAATTGAAGAAATAAATTAAACAATATAAATGATGTGTTATATAACATCAAATATCTGGACAAGTTTCTGGGGGAAGATATTTATGAGTACATCAGAGAAGGGGATTGGAATAGAAGAAAGTGAAAAGGGCTCAGATAAAAATATTTAATGGAAAAAGTGAGTCATAGTTATAAATTTAGAAATTAAAGTTATAAATTTAGAAATTAAAGTTGAGTTACTACTAGCCTAGTGACACTTGAAAACCATTTGCCAGACTACCTTTTGTGGCAATTAGTAGAGACAAAGCAGATGAAAGCATGTTAGAAACTAAATATAATTTTAAACTGAAACCTATACTTGCCTTCCACAGTCTCATCATCCTCAAAATGAGGTTCTTTATCTAATGAAAACCAGACAACAAGAGAAAAATGGTGGTTTTAAAAATATATCCATTTCAATGTATGAATGTATGAAACTATGTAAATTAATAAAGTTAGTGAAATTTAAGTAGTGGAAAGCTAGTTAAACAAATTTCAAAATAAGTTACTATCATTCACTAAATACACACTTGGGCAGGGCTTTGTGCTCAGTACTTCAAAGAATTAAAAAACCCAGACTTAGATTTTAAGGAATTTATTTTCTAAAGAAAAAAGAAATTGAGTAAACAAGTTTGTATTGACACAAGATAGGCAATATAGTAAACAGGGAATGGATTTTATGTGTGCTTATTTGCTTTTGAGTTGTTTCCATCAGGATTTAACTACAGAAACAGAATCAGTTGGTGATATCTGGAGATTTATAGCAAGGAATTGGTTTACGCAATTCTGGCAACTGCGAAAACACTTTCAAATTCCAGAGGGCAGCCATTAGTAGAGGTGGGCTGGGAGTTCTGAGCATGAATTTCTCCCTACTCAAGGAAGCCTCAGTTCTGAAGACTTTTGACTGTTTGATTCAGGCATCCACAGCCTATCTCAAACAATCTCTTTCTCAATGTAAAGTCAACTTATTATGGAATTTAAGCATATCTACAGAATACATGCATCACAAAACCTAGATGAGTGTTAGGTTGAATTGGCAGTCAATCTTAGCCAATTTCAAACTCTTCAAATGGCTATAGTTTTTGCTTTAGGGATGTTTCAAACCTTCATTCCTGAAAAATCTGGGTGGGCCATTGGCAATTCTGCTAGAATTGAGTTGTTTTAGTTTTCCATCAACTTCAAGTACCAGACATAGTAGAAAAATAACCCCACAGTTCACTCCTTGACAACTTGATGTCCACACACAACTTTTGAAACCATATTTATTCTCTAAATAAAGATGATGACAAGCCATAATACTTCTATCTAACATGATGCAGCTATCTTCCATGCCATTACAAACATAATAACTCTTTCCCCAGAAGAGGATGCAAATTCCTTGGGCAATGTTCCTTGGTACTCTCAAGTATATTTATATAACTTAAATTCTCTGATATAAAGTTGATGTATATTATGTTAGATGAAGCAGAGATAAGGGAGGAAAGAAAACAAAAATATTTGCTAAGTATATATACAAACATATTCATAATGACACCAAGGAGAAATATTCATAACCACTAGGAACCATTTCTGTACTTGATCATTGACCATAACTGATATTGAAAGCATGCTCTTTCAATACCTACTCTATATTCCCTTTATCCTCAACAAACTCTTCAAGTGGCTCGAGGTGGGCCATTGGCAATTCTGCCAGAATTGAGTTGTTTTAGTTTTCCATCAACTTTAAGTACAGGACATAGTAGCACTAGGAGATCCCTTAAGGGATCCCTCTTAGGAATCTGCTATATCCCAGACATACTTTTACTTATCTCTACTGTATAGTAAGAGCACAGTTTTCCCTTTAGCAGTCAGTGCCAAGTACTCAAACCAGCACATCTCTCTTCTTTGTCTGTTGACTTGGAGGCATGAGGAACCCAAAGGACCAGGCAGTAGACTCAACTTCCAGTTCAATGAAATCATTGCTGTGTCCAGTAATGGACCCACCCCTCCCTTTGGAACTTTATACCAGGAAAGCCCGAGACCAGGGAAAATTTTGCCAGTGGATCACTAGAGATAGTAGTGGATGGGTCCATTTCCATTTCTACCCCTTGATTTCTGGATGTGTGAATCTTGGCTATGGGGAAAAAAAGCACCAGACATTAGATGCTAATTTACAGCATATACAGCTTCCTGCCCTAACCCTCTAAGTTATTGCTAACTAGCTGGCATAGGAAACATTTGCCATCTATCAACTCAACTCCTTCAGAATGATGAAGAACATGATAAGACCAGTGAATTCCATTCACATAGGCCTATTGTTGTACTTCACTTGCTGTAAGTTGAGTTCCTTGATGAGAAGCAATGCTTGTGAAATACCATGATGGTGGATAAGACACTGTGAGTCCATAGATGGTAGCTTTGGCAGAAGCATTGCATGCAGGGAAGGTAAATTCACATGCAGAATAAGTGTCTGTTCCAATAGGACCAAGTTCAGCCCCTCCTATGACAGAGGTATTCCAAGGGTATCAACCTGTCACTAGGTAGCTAGTTGATTACAAGGGACACGGTATGGGTTTCTGCTACAATCTGATTGGACACTCCACAATGGCTGTAGCCAAGTCAGCTTTGGTGAATGGAATCCATGTTTCTGAGTCCATGCATAACCTATCCCTGGCACTATGGCTACAAGACCATTGGACCAGGAGAAGCATGGCCAGAAAAAGATACTGACTGGCATTCAAAGAATCAGTAGCCAGATGATTATTAAAATCCTCTACTGCCTTACCTACACAATCATAACAAGGTCACTCACTGAAGTGAACCTTAGGGGGAGGGAGGGGGAGGGAACGGGAATGGGGAGGGAATCGGGGAAGGGGTCAAATGAGAATTGTGTGCAAATATGTTGTTAACAATTTGTACTTAACAAAGATGTACGCTATACTGCACGAATTACTACAATAAAAATTAAAAAATTAAAAAAAAAATAAATAAAATCCTCTACTGCCAAGGTCACTTTTGGCAAGCAATCACAAATATGTTCACATTCTTTATCCATTCAGAGAGGTCTATTCACATACTTCACAGGACTTTCTGGGCTCCGATTTTCTTTTCTTTTTTTTTTTTTGTACTGGGGATTGAACTTAGGGGCATTCTACCTCTGAGATACACCCCCAGCCCTAATTTCTATTCTTTATTTTGAAACAGGGTCTCACTAAGTTGTGGAGTGCCTTACTAGGTACCTAAGGCTGGCCACGAACCCAGATCCTCCAGTCTCAGCCTCCCAAATGCTAGGATTACAAGAGTGCACCACCATGCCTGGCTCCAATTTTCTAATTATGTTCTTTCATAGACTTTGATTTTCCAGACAAACCTCTGGAAATTTCTTCCTCCAAGCAAAAATGAACAACCAGGTGCAGTACTGGATATTCTTCCCACTAGCAGGAAATCCATTCACCACTGTCCTTCAGGGATGCTCTAATAAGGGGATGTAGTACTACAGTTGTCCACTTCCAGGTGATCCCTACCTGCTATGGTTTAAAGGACAGTGTCTCCTCTAAAAATAATGTTGGAATTTGGCAACCAATAAAATAATATTAAGATGTGTAGCTTTGGGGAAGTAGTCATATCATAAGGACTTTTCTTTCAAGATTGGGATTAGGTTGAAGGGAGCACTCTCCTGCTCTTCCATCCCTTCTGCCATGTGGACACAGCATTTTCTTCTCCTGGAAGGTGCATCAATAAGATGCCAATTTGGAAGAAAAGAAAAAGCCCTTACCAGACTCCAAATCTTCTAGTGTATCGACCTTGACATTGTAGCCTCTAACAACATGAGAGGTAAATATGCTTCTTTTATAAATTATTCAGCCTCACACATTTTCCTGTACCAGCATAAATGGTTTAAGACACTGCCTAATGCAAGAGACTATCTATTAACCAGGTCTTCATTTTTCCTTTTCTCATTAAATTGATCACAGGGAACTTCCCGAGATATAGGGTATGTACACAAAAAGAGAAAGTAGTTTGGCAGTAGCAGGGTCTATGCACATTTTTGACATTTCATACAACTTGTTTATACCTTCTGGGCTTGCTCAGACTCCACTAGTATGTATATACATATGACTTCTGTTCAGTTGATGGAATATTAGTGTGCATTGCCTATCTTTATGGCTATATGGGCCAGATGACACTGAATTTATATTGGGAAGCTCAGGTCTTAAGGTAACTTGGTGGTCCATAGTTAAGTGTTTAGTCTCTATAAAGACCCAGTAACAAGCCAAAAGCTCTTTCTCTAAAGGGGAGTAGTTATCAGCAGAAAATGAAAGGGCATTGGTAACAAAAGCCTGCTAAATGTTTCGCATAACATTTCTATCTTCCACTGATATTTGTCAGACTAGCTTGTGCAGCATTCAATGTCCGCCCATCACAGAGACTCCTTTTGTTCTGGGTTCCGCTCAAAACTACCAGATTTTCAGTCACTCAGTAAATGGGCTAAACTAGCACACTCAAATGAAAAACATGTGGCTTTTAAAATCCCAATAGTCTCATGTGTTAGGCAGCTTTCCTTTTTTTTTTTTTTTTTTTTTTTTTTTTGCAGTACTGGGGATTAAACTCAGGGGCGTTCTACCTCCGAGCTATACAGGTCTCACTAAGTTGCAGAGTGCCTCAGTAGGTAGCTGAGGCTGGCCGCCAACCCGGATCCTCCGGTCTCAGCCTCCCGAATGCTGGGATTACAAGCGTGCGCCACCACGCCTGGTGGCAGCTTTCCTTTGTGTAACAAACACTTGACATAGGTGTAACATACATATAAGGAGACAAGGTTTTTGTGTAACATGCAAGGAGAAAAGGTTTATTTTGATCACTGTTTTAGTGGCTTCAGTCCATGGTCAGTTTGCCCCATGGATTTTTGGGCCTGTGATCAACTATCACATCATGGTGGGGAGTGCATGGTAAAACAAAGATGCTTACCTCAAGGCTGCCAGGGAGGAAAAGGAGAGAGAGAGAAACAGAAAGAGAAAGAGAGAGAGAAAGAGACAGAGAGAGAGACAGAGACAGAGATACAGGAAGGGACTGGGGTTCCAATATTCCCTTCAAGAGCACAGACCCAAAGACCTAACTTTCTTCCAGTAGACCTCCACTCTTAAAGGTTCCACCACCTTCCAATAGTACCATAGGTAGGGGGACAAGGCTTTAATGTATGGATCTTTGGGTGGAATTTACACGAACCATAGCAGTCTAATATTAATATTCTTTAGTTGTAGAAAGAGCCACATTTAACAACTTGTCACTTACTTTAGAAAAGATTTCTCAGCTTCTCTGTGCCATTGGACCCTTGACATTTCACTGAGATAGGACACTCCTGAATTTTTGTTAGATATATTCCCAACCTTTGAATCACAAATGTCTTATCAATAAAAATAAAGTGGATGTTACTTTTTGCTAAGAGATCCAAAAAACATAAAGTCATCAATGTAGTGGAGTGGCATGACATCTTTTGGAAGGAACTCCCTGGGAACTAAATTATGATATAAGGACAGATAATTGATATACACCTGAGAAAAGACAGTGGAAGTATTTTTGACCTTACTAGCCGAAAACAAACTGCCCTTGTGATCATTATTAATAGTAGGGAGGGATCATTTGTCAGTTGAATTATTGCTTACCTAGTACTAGAGGATGCATTAATTGGCTGGAGTAATAATATCATATTTGGTATATCTTGCTGCAATTAGAGTCAATACCTGATTAAGTTTATGATAATCCATTATCATTCTCTAAGTTCCATCTATTTTCTGCACAAGTCAAATAGGAGAATTGAATGGAGGGAATCTCAAGTCCTGGATGGTAAAAGTAATTTCTGCAATCTTTCCAGGAATAAGCACTGCTTTTGTTTTACTAGTTTCGAAAGTATAAGTAGTTCTAGTGGTTTCTACTTGGACTTCCCTGTCATTTTCCCTGATATCTCAAAGATCACAGAACACATAGAGGGACTCTGCCAGCTGCTGAGTATGTCCCATTTCATTTACACATTCTGGGACTGGGGTGACAACCATAGGACAGATTCAGAGATCCCAAACTAAAAGTTCATTCATCACCTGACCTTACTCTTACTGATGAACTGTGGTCATGTTTGGAGTTTCAAGGAATTGATGTAAGTTTAGAGCCAAAGTCAAATAATCCTTCCAATTTCTTATCACTTTTTCCAAAGCTGAGTCACCCCAGTAAATGGCTATCCATCTTTTTTGGGAGAAAGACTGGGAAGAAATTAATATTATACATTTTTTTACATTGTAGCAGGGTCTATCCTCAAGGGCACCTGGTATTCTCTTGATTCACAATGTTCTGGATGTATGAATTGACTCAAGCTTGGAAATTTATTGAAGAGTCATGATTCTATTTGACACCTGTATGTTCACCAGTCCTAGAACTTGTCTGTTGATATAGATTAAGGAAGAATTTAGTAGACTGGCCACCCATTTCTTCTCTAGAGACAGCATGATGAACTAACCTATGCCATAGAGGTCTGCTGGTCAGGCTGTTCTTACTACTGCTCTGACTCATCTGTCCATAGCAGGAACCATGTCTACTTCATATTTGGTGGACAACTGTCCCACATTACCAGCCACCTCAGGATCCCATTATCCCACTACATTGAGGGAAAAAAGTTTGTTGGTAGTAGATCTGACTAGAATCTCTGACATGGGGCAGAGAGACCACAGAGCCCTTCAAGGGTGTTAGAGTTTCCCTCACAAAGTTATTCCTAATAGTCATGGTGAAAGGTGTGTCCTTTCCATAAAGGTGAACAGGTTTTACATGATAAATCCACAACACTATTCTGATCTCCTTGTTAGAGCCCTTTCTCCTTTTACACTCTAAAACTATAGCAAGAAATTCAAAATTATTGCTTAATGAGGCAATTTTAATGAATTTGGTCTGATTCAACTTTATGTTCTTTCTACCATTATCCTAAATGCTTAAGATCCATCTCCTCACACATTCCCTGGGTTTCTATTTATATAAATTGGAAAATGTGTGCAGTTATTTTTGAGTAGCACATATCCTCATGGGTTAAACTTTCTACCTCGCCTTTCAGAGTCTGATGTGACTTGAGTTTGGTTTTAAGAGGAGTGATGGAAGTGGGCCTGGAGAAAGCTAAGATTATCTTGCAAGGCCTTAGGGGAAGCCATTACAGCTTCTTCAGGTTAAGCAGAGCTAAATTCCTCAGTTGTAGAAGGGCTGCTTCTACGAGTAAAGACTCTTCAAATTCTAAAGGTTTTATATGACAAGCTTCATTAAGATATGTACATAAATTCTCATTCCAGTTTATTGGGTCCCATTGCTTCCTAATTGATGCCCTTACTTTACCAGTAGACATCCTGAAAATGCAAGTTTGATTTTTTTCATAATTCAGTAACATAGGGGATTGCACTCTGGGCTTGGTTTTCAGAAATTTTAGACCTGTAACTAAAAGAGATAAGGGTTTATTTCAGGGAAGATATAAAATATTTCAAGTCATTTATGCAAATCTTGAACTAGGAATTTGAAGCCCCAGTCTTCCTCCTACCTCTTTCTCCAGTATATTTAGGAGCAAGAAGACAATCCCAATTATATTCCTTGGTTTACTAGTATGTTCTAATATGAAAGAA
Source organism: Graphiurus murinus (assembly GCA_004027655.1). NCBI lineage: Eukaryota > Metazoa > Chordata > Mammalia > Rodentia > Gliridae > Graphiurus > Graphiurus murinus. The sequence continues at coordinate 24,295 of PVLC010015647.1, forward strand.
ACTTATCATCTGGAGATATTTCATTAGGAGAATTCAGTGGTTATATTTTGCATATCACTAGTGCCATACCATGCCATGGATCACCAGTGACCTCTATCAGTGGAAATAGAAAAATTAGCACCTTTAAATGTAATTGCAATGAGGATCAACTCCAGAAAATTCAGAATAAATTCAGAAAACTAATCCTTAAGATTCTGATCCATTAGAATTTATATCAGTTAGAGAAAATAAACTACACCCTCATCTCACTGTGCCATAATCACATCAATTTTTATTAATTATTTATTGGTGCATTATAATTATACATCATAGTGAGATTCATGCTGATACATGCATGCATGCATACAACATCACTTGGTCTATTTCCCTCCTCATGCCTCCTTCTTCCCTCCCTCCCTGTGCACAGTAGTGAGATACACAGTGATACATTCATACATGCACATAAGATTATTTGGGCTAGGTGTGGTGGCACATGTTTGTAATCTCAGCATTTGGCTGGGATTGGCTGAGACTGGAGGATTTGGGTTCTCGGCCAGCTTCAGCTACCTAGTGAGGCACTCTGCAACTTAGTGAGACCTGGTTTCAAAATAAAGAATAAAAAATAGGGCTGGGGATGTAGCTCGGAGGTAGAATGCCCCTGAGTTCAATCCCCAGTACTGAAAAAAAAAAAAAGATTATTTGGTCTGATTCCTTCCCCAGCCCTTCTCTTTCCCTCCCCTCCTTACTCCTTGGATCCTCTACTCTACTGGTCTCTCGCTTCCTTTTCGTAAGGTTTCTTTTATTTTCTTTCCTATTTTCTCTCCAGCTTCCAACATGAGAGAAAACATGCAGCACTTGATTTTCTGAGTATGGCTGATCTCACTTAGCATGATGTTCTCCAATTTCATCCAATTCCCTGTAAATGACATAATTTTGTTCTCCTTTATGGCTGAGTAAAACTCCATCATTACACCACACTATTGACACACTACACTGTCGTCTCCTGATACCATCTTCACATCACATGATCATCACAGCACACAATCCTCACAGGGCATCAGCCTCACACCATACCTCATACATGAAACTCTCGCCACATTATTCCCTAACCACACTAGACTATCATCAAAACAGTTTGCACAGTGTCATCTCTCCACACCATCCCCACAGGAAATTATCACCATTATCATCATCATCACTATCATCATAATCATCATCATCTTTGCTATCAAATTATGTTAATTTAAAAGCAAATTAACCATATGTGGTAATACATGCCTGTGATCCCAGTACTTGGGAGGTTGAGACAGGTGGATCACAAGTTTGAAGCCAGCCTCAGTAACTTACTGAGACTCTCAGAAACTTACTGAGACTCTGTTTCCAAATAAAAATAATATAGATCTGGGAGTGTAGCTTGGAGGTAGAATGCCCCTGGGTTAAATTCTCAGCAACACACACACAAAAAAAAAAAAAAAAGAGGAGGAAGAGGAAGAAGATAAAGATAAAGAAGAAGAGGAAGAGGAAGAAGAAGGAGGAGGAGGAGGAGGAGGGAAGGAAGGAGAAAGCATATTATATTATGGCCATACTTACCTTAAAATAGCAAAATTCTGAGTGAAATGGAAAAAATCAATTCTTATTTATCTGAATGATCACCATTCATTTCCATACTACTTTTATCATTCCTATTAGTTTTAACATCATCTAGTGACCCATTGTAGGTTCACGTTTTCATATATATTTTATTTCACTTAATCTTTGCAACAGTCTCCCAAATTATTTATTATTACTCCCATTTGATAGATGAGAAAACTGTGACTTACATAGCTGACAAACTGTGGATCTGATGTTTCAATTAACAACTGACTGCCTCCAAGTCCTGTGCTTTTATTCCTTACATCACATTATTACATTTGGAAATATATATATATGTATAATATGTATACTTATATATAAATATATATTTATATATAAATTTATACATGTATCACTTTCAACAGCTTTTGATCAATAAATAGCTTTTTTATATCTCTACAACCTATTAAGACATATTAAAAAAATCCATACATAATCTCATCTCTATAGCTAACTTATGTGAGATAAGCCCCAAAATATTGGTTTTAGTTTATAAGAACTTTAAAATGTTTTTCAAAGTAGTGGAATGTCATCAACTTAGTAAGACCCTTCCTCAGCAACATAGTGAGACCCTGTTTCAAAAAAAATAAAAAGGACTGTGGGTGTGGCTCAGAGGTAGATGCCCCTGGATTCCATCCCCAGTGCAAAAAACAAACAAACAAAAACATATTCTAAGTGTAGAAAAGTCAATAGCTTAATGTGACAAAAAACTCCCCACCCAATCCCAAGACAGTGTCCTACATACAGCTTCAGCAGTGCATATCCATTATTGTTATTCAATTAATTAATGTAAGTATTTGTTTTTAAAATCATGATGTGAGACTGATGGATTTTTATCCAATTCTTAATTGTACTGAAGACACTCAAATCCAATATACTATTTTTTTTGTTGTTTGCACAAAAAGGCATTTCAAAATAGCGGCTCTTTCATTTTTTCCTCCCTCCAGGGACTGTGGATGTCTACTGATCATTCTTTCCTGTGAATTGCTATTAAGCATTTATGTTAATTCTTCCCAAATATTGCTGGCTAATGTTATTCTTGTGATTATATAAGGCAATGATACATCAAGTGTCTAACTCTAAGGTGCTGTCCTGATATGGAAATGCAAAAACATCTTATTCTTCTGAAAAAAAAAAAAAAGAAACCAAGGAAATTGAAACATCAAAAAAAAAAATTGGAATGGTTGGATGACATAGTCCCTTGTTTGTCCCTTACTTGATTTTCTTTGGCATAGAACACAGTGCCACATCATAAACACATCTTGGTAAAGTAAATTTATTTCCTTCAACATTCGTATATCAACACAGTCCATGCACGTAAGTGGCACAGAGCCCACTGGCAGTTCAGAGAAAATCATGCTGCCCAGTTTGTGATAAAGATCTGATGGCAAATAGCAAGTGACAGTATTTTTAAATTTAGCTTTCGGTAGGAAAGTAATGGAAATAAAAATTAAACCAGACAGTTCACCATAGAGAAAGAATTTTAAATGGGGGTAAGTAAAGTGCAGAGGAATCTGGAAAATAACTATAAACCTTTAAAACAACTAACAATAAATAAATGTTATCTGAGTTGCACTGACCAGTTTTAATGGGCCATATGTAATTTATTTATGTCCTGATGAGGCTATAATTTTCTCCAAAGCCCATATCCAAAATTTCCTTTCTTCATAATGAAGATAAAGTAGAACACATACCAAAAATCATTTGAACGATGCTATAATTTAATCCAAAGAGATAGTAAAGGCCTGTGTCCTTTTGGGGTACTTGTATTTTATTGCATGACATGGTTTACAACAAAAAGTTGGCTATGCAATAGCAGCTTATTCCATAAGCAGCCAATATATTTGCTAAAATGTTTGTGTTTTGGGTTCTAATCACATTGTAATCTTTTGGGACTATTTCAATAATAATAATTGTGGCAATTAATAATATCCAACTGAAAAGAGAAAACTCATGACTGAGCTGTACTGTGATGTCCTATAGAAACTTTATGGGGCCTGTGCTCTGCATTTTGATTTTTTTTTTTCATGCAAAAGAATTTGTTCTCTTGATGTCCTGCCTGAGGAGTTTGTGGGTGGTATTAAAGACTCTGGTCAAAGGGATAATATCTAAGTGTCAAATACAAAGCTTGTTTAATGCAAAGAAATGGAAAATTATAAAAGTTGAGAGGATAGCTTAATTTATACAATGTACACTTCCACAGAATGGAGCCATTTGTGATCATCTGATTTGCTGATAGATGAACTAAAGTCCCCATTGAATTAATTACCCCTCAAAAAATGATTTGGGTTATCTTATTTTTATTAATTAGGCATATTTGTCTTTTATTCTTAAAATTCTATACAACAGAAAATGAAATCTGAAACCATTAAAATATTCCAAAGTGAATGATGTTTCCTTTGCCTTTTCCTTGGAAGAATGCTGGTGAGTTGATAAAAAGAATGTCATTATTTTATTAAAAGTATTTGTAAGAGATACTTCTTCAGACTCTTAATTGCTAGAGGCACATATGATATACAATCAGTCAGACATGTATCCTTGAATTAAAAGCTTGCCATGTTTAGAAAAGATTGAAGTGTAAATACATGAAAAGATTGAAGTGTAAACACATGAATGAAGCATTGTATGTTAGAGGTTCATGCAAGGTAAGTGATTGAACAAGAGAACAATAAACTCTGGAGGAAGAATGGGGACAGAGTTGTTGGTGGAGGTACTGCTTCAACTGGGAATTGAAGGATGTTCTCCACATAGACCAGAGCAAATAAGTATTCCCAGACAGAGGAGAAGAGGGATTCTGCTTAGGTGTTGAAGAGAGAAACAGCATGATAACTATCCTAGTCTCTTTTCTGTTGTTATAACACAACACTGGAGACTGGCAAATTTTCAAAGAAAAGAGGTTTATTCTAGTCTAAGGTTCTAGAAGTACAAGAACATGATGTTAGCATCTACTCAGTTTCTAGTAAAAGCCTAATGGCAGAAAGTAGAAGGGAAGTGGGTATGTTTGGAAGAGGGGACAAAGAAGACGACCCACTTTATAATAACCCACTTTTTTGGAAATTTTCATTTCAATGACAGCCAAATTGACAAATTCACGAGAATAGATCTTTCATGACCCTGAATGCCTCTAAATGATCCCACTTCTTCCTGACACCATGACATTGGTGATCAGGTCTCAACATGAGTTTTGGTGGAAACAGACCTCTTTCAAACCATAACCTCCTATGTAGGTATTGAGGGGAGAAGCGTTGGGGAATATTTTCATCCCCTTTGCAAAAGATTTAGTCAATAAGGAGAAATGTATTTCCTAATTAGCCATGAGCAGATGATGCAAATATTTCTGAACAAGATGTCCCTCACCAATGGAATGTCAGGGGGCCCAGGAGGACATGAATGATGCTGTCTATGGTCAAGTGGTATCCGTGTAATACAAGCCTGGAAGCCAGCTTACTATGGTCTGAATGTCTGTGTCACCTCCATATTCATATGTTGAAGTCCTGGTCCCTGTGATGTTGGTATTGGGATGGGAGGCTTTGGGGATGTCATTAGGCTACAGAGGTTGCATCTACATGAATGGGTTTGTCACCCATAAAAAATAGACTTGAAAGAACTCATTCACCTCTCCACCATGTGAGGACACATAGAGAAGGTGCTGTCTGTGAATCGGAGAGTAGGCCCCTACCAGACACTGAGCTAACTGCCATCTTGACCTTGAACTTCATAGCTTCCAGAACTGTGAGTAATACCCATCTGTTGTTACAAGCCACCCCCTTGACAGGGTTTGGTTCCAAGCCACCTAGTTTGGTTCCATAATTTGACCATTGTGATTGTGTCGCTATAAACATGGATATGCATGTATCAGTATAATATTTTTATTTCAGTCGCTTTGGAAAAATACGCAGGAGCCGGGCGTGGTGGCGCACGCTTGTAATCCCAGCATTTGGGAGGCTGAGACCGGAGGATCCGGGTTCGCGGCCAGCCTCAGCTACCTAGTGAGGCACTCCGCAACTTAGTGAGACTCAGTTTCAAAATAAAGAATAAAAAATAGGGCTGGGGGTATAGCTCGGAGGTAGAATGCCCCTGATTCAATCCCCAGTGCGGCACGCAAGTGTCTGATCAGCAGACAACGCCACAAACAGGTTCCTTCTATGCAAAGCTTTACTCAGGCAGTTAACTTACAGAGAGAAAATGGCCCTGATTGCGTTTCCACCCCTAGCTTATATACTAGCTTCTGACCAATCCCGAGCCGGCCCGTTCTGAAAGTCAATTGGCCAGGAACACATCGCCTGACCCACCTCCGCACCAATCTCCCGGCCATGCCCTAGTAAGGAGTTGTTTGTGTCAGACAGTCGCTTCCGCCACGTGCCGTCTTTTGGGCGTAATGGCTCTCCACACCCCAGTACCGCAAAAAAAAAAAAAAAAAAGAAAAGAAAAAAGAAAAATACTCAGGAGCGGTATAGTTGGACCATATGCATATGGTAGATCCATTTCTGGTTTTCTGAGGAGTCTCCACACTGATCACCATAGCAGTTGTATTAATTTGCAATCTCACCAACAGTGTAGAAGAGTTCTAATTTCCCCACATCCTCACTAGCATTTATGGTTGTTTCATCATCATCATTATCATCATAACTCATCATCTTCATACTCCATTAAACCATTTGGAGTGGGTGAGAGAAGACTTGAATTTCAGCTCCTTTCAATAGATTATAGGTAATCTTGCTACAGAATCAATTCCCTAAATCACAGTAGGAGTGGAATGCTTAGACAACCACAAAGCAAAATAACCTCCCAAGTGATGGTTGACCCATCAAGTCTCATTTCAACAATTTGGATTCTCTTCCTGTGTTTTCTCCCCCTTTTGCTCCTGCTCTCTCCCTTGTCCCTCTTTCCTTCCTTCAATTTGACTAGTGACTTTTGAAAAAACTCTTTTTAGTTCCTTCTTTATTTTGTTTTAGTCCTATAGTTTATTTGTGCAAGAAACAAAATTAAAAGAATATTATTGTGATTTTAGTGTCAATTTGACCATATTAGTTGATACAAATCCGTAAAGAACATTAGTACATGAAAGTAAGAGGAGCCTTAGTAATCCTTTAGTATAATTCCCTCAAGACAAGTTGCTTTATACAACTTGGTGGCACACATCCATAATCCCAGTAGTTGGGTGGCAGAGGCCAGTGCACAGCAGCTTAACAAGACCCTGATTCTAAGTAAAAACATGAAATAGGGCTGAGGCTGTAGTACAGAGGAAAAATGACCCAGCACCACCAGAAAAGAAGAGAGTGGGAGAGAGGCAGAAAGAGAGGGCATGTGCAAATATATTTTTCCAGTCTTTCTCAGAGTTGTCATCTGAATTCCATTTATCTGTTGGTGTTCTTTCTTTTATTTCTCAGTACACAATAGAATCTCAAAGAAGTACAACCTTCCTCTGCCAAATTCAAAGAGTACTCATTTAAAATACTGGCTTCAAAGCGGAGGCACATTCAACTCTTCCTTACAAATGTGAAAGAAAGGTGATATTAACAAACTGTTGTTGAAACATTGGTCTTTCTAACTCCTGGTAAACATAGTGTCTGTAGGTAATCTAGTTGAGTATGAAGGCTATAACCATCCCTGCATGTACTCAGACATACACATCCTGTGCATGCTTATAGATAGATCCCTAAATTAATTTTGTTCATGATAAATAATTGGGCCCACCATGCTCCTCCATTATTTCTATGCAGACAATGTGTTGGTTTCCAAGTGGCCAAACAACATTATCTTTTGGAGGGGAACTCCATTTTTATTTCATTTCTTCAGAAGAAGTCTGATCATTATACTAATTGTCAAATGAGTCTTAAAGTAAGACTCAGAACCTCCTCAGTTTCTGGTTCTACATATGCTATTTTGTTTATAATTGGGTAGGAATATCTATAGCATTCGCAGGAAATTGAGAAGAACAATAAGGTTCTATAAAATTTAAAAGAACAACATTCTCCGTGGTTCTTCTATGAAATCTTTCCTCTCATTGGAGGGATTAGAGTCCCAATTCATTCGCGTTCCTTAGACTCAGTTTCTGAAGCAAAAACCATCACTCTGGTTTCTAAAACTAGAAAAGCATAGGTGAGTTTAAGTAGCAGAATAGAAGAACATTGCACTTATTAAGTGAAATATAAAGAAAAAAAGATTTTAAAAAAGTTAAACATGATTGTGCCAATCTCAAATGAGGCTTGTCTCTAGGAGAGCCAGGAGATGCCAAAAGGAAATCCCAGTGGAGAGGGCTGGACAAAGCAGTTAGCAACCTTCCTATAGGTGTCCCTGGTGGCAGCACTGGGGTGGGATTAAACTTCAAGCAGACTCTCTGCAAGAAGGGTATGAACAGAATGTGAAGCAAACTGCCAAACTGCACGATGGGTCAAGAGGGATCTGGACTGAGTTTTGGAAACATAGAGAAAATACACAGCTGCTCCCAAGCATTTTAAGTTGAGGATGAGGAGTTACTGTGTAAATGAACTGGCATTTCCTGGGCAGGTCTGTGCTGAGGTTGTGTCTTTTCCACATCCCAAGTGTTTTACTGCTCTTACTTGAACTCTCTGGTCTATATAAACCCTGTGTCTTCACCTCCTATATCTTGCAGCTAGTGAGACTCAGTCTCAATATCACTGAAGTTTTCAGTGCTCTTTTATATAGCCTTCTATTTTGTCTGCCTGGAACTTATTAATCCTGTGTATTATGAAGTATAGTCCAAAAATGGGGAGAGGAACATTTACTTTTTTTTTCTGATAGTACTGGGGATTGAACCAGCACTATCTACCTCTGAGCTATACTCTCAGCCCTCCCTGTTCATTTCTTATTTTGAAACAGGATCTCACTAGGTTGCTGAAAGTCTCATTATGTTGCTGAGTCTGTCCTTGAAGCTACCATCCTCCTGTCTCAGCCTCCCAAGTACTGGGATTATAGGTGTGTTCCACTACACCTGGCTGGAGATTCACTTTCATCCATAGCATACCATAAGTTCCCAAAGTGGATGATAATGCCCCCCCCCAACCTGGGGGGACATTAGAACAAAATATAAAAAAATATATAAACACCTGAAATAATATATATTTGTCACTGCTTCCTTCTGTTTATTCATTTAAAGAAGGTAGATTTCTAGGGGGATGTTGAGCCTGTTTTTGTTTTTTTTTTCTTGAAAAGGGAGCACTGAGCCAAATAGTTTGGGAACCAATGAACCTTTATCTTTGTTTTATTCTCCAAACTACAGGATAGATACTATCATCATCATTTTTGTCATCTTAGCAATGATGAAATGGAGGCACAGAGCAGTTATGCCACCTACCCACAGCGAATGGCAAATGAAGAATCACAGCAGGTGGTGTCCTGTTTAGGAGTCAGACTCTGTGTACAGAGGCACGACTGGGAGCTCACACTGCTGCTTAATACTGTGATCAGAAGGGTCCTGGTTGGGGTCTCCAATAACTTGAGGAGGGTCCGTGGGACTCAGTGAGAAATGGTATTTATTGGGCTCTCACTATTTGTGCAGGACCTGGTAATCAAGGACTAGAGGGAAAAGAAAAGTGAAAAAAGAGTAGAGACCCTTCCACCCAGCAGCTTAAAATAGGAATGAAGTAGAAATATGCTTGAATAGTAATAAAAACAAAGCTACAGTATCACATTAATCTAAAAGGCAGCAAGTGACCCTGCATGCTGAGGATGAAAAGAGAGGGGGAGGAAAGGAGGAAGAGGAGGTAGCTCCACCATTCACATATGCCATATTTATTCTTGCTTCTGACTCTTTTTGCCCTCCTCTATGCTCTCCTTGCTCAAATGCCTTTTCAAAGTCTTCAGGAGATGGGCATGGTGGCACATGCCTGTAATCCCAATACTTGGAAGGCTGAGACAGGAGGATCTCAGATTTGAAGCCAGCTTTAATAACTTAGTGAGACCCTGTTTCAAAATTTAAAAATAAAAAAAAAATTGGGCTGCGGTGTTGGTCAGAGGTAGAATGCCCCAGGTTGAATCCCCAGTACCAAAACAAAACAAGCCTTCAATGTTTGGTTCTTCCATGAAATCTTTCTTTAAAATGGTATCCCAAATTCATCTTTCTCTTTCATAATTTCCAGTTGAATTCATTTTGTGTGCCCTCTCATGTCCTCTGTCCTGGTTCATAATTTGATGTGGACCCCAACTCCTGTTTTGTTAAATGAACTGCAGAAATGTTATATCTGATTTCTCAATAGGTATCTGTGTGATGCCGTGTGAGCTTTGAAACAGTAAGATAAAGTTTCCATGGGTTTCTTGCATTGCTTTAGAAATCCTGGATGTTACTCATTGTGGCATAAAACCGGGGGTCTGAGGTGAACCATTTAGGCTCTCTTTCCCTAATATGACCTCATCTGCTACAGCATTCATAACCATTTCTCCTTTACATTAAGGAAACCATTTCTATACCGAGAATTTCTTCTTGGTGTTTGTTGCAGACAGTAGGTGAGGATTTATCAGCATCTGCTGGTGCAGCAGGAGCCACCGGGGGCCACACTATCTCCTCAGTCCTTGTCCTGAGGCTTCCACTGAGTGTCCTTCCTCCTGAGAGTGATGCTCCTAGCATCCTAGCTCAGTAACACAGTTCCCCGCAGAGTTGTGGCCACGTGACTGACTGGAAACTGCAGCTCACAAGGTCGAAATTCAGAATTTGAAGTAGAGTTTCCACTGACTGTGTGGCTAGCTAGGATGTTGAGTAGGTTAGGTGGATTACTTGCACTTTCAACTTCTGCTGGGCTTCTCACGATGTAACTTCATGGCAAGTTGAGAAGCATCTGTATGCATCATCCCCCGTCATTCCAGTGGTGGGCTTTCTGCATAGAGTAAAGGCTGCAATGTTTCCCACTTTCTGGATCAGCATTTCTTATTCCATATTGTTTTCTCTTATACTCAGCCCTGCCTTTGGCTCTCTGGATCCTCCCACAGAACTACCACATACACCAAGACGCGTTTCCTGTGAATCTGAAGGGCAGAGTTTAACCTTCAGATGTCTCAAATGTTCATCCTATTTCTCTTATCCTTCCTGTCAGAAATGTAAAGAGATTCTGACAAATTAATTCTTATATGTATTCCTCGGCTTTTGCTGGGATACACTCCTTATCGTTTCCAAGTGCGAGGCCAAGTACAAATGGATAATTTTCCCATAATGTCATAGAAGATTTATGGGAGCCAGACTGTATCTATCTCAAGTGGAATAAAATAATCTCTCCATTGTGTATCCACCTCAAATACCTTAGGGAATAATTTTGTATTCTAGCAAAAGCTGTCCCATATTCTCAGGGCTAGATAATATTTCATTTTTTTCCTACCTCTCCTGTTTCCTTTTCTCTTGCTTAATCAGAAAGCCAGTTCAGGGGTTGGGCCTGTGGCAGAGTGTAAGAGAGGCCAATTTCTAGCTTGCATTTCCACAAGTCCAAGTCCAGAAAACTCACAAGATGTGCAGAGGCGGAGGTGTGGAGGGGAGAGAGGGATAGAGTAGTGTTGGGGATGTAGGGAGGAGGGGCTCCAGCATGGAGGGCATCAGCCTCAGTGGGGAGCCCCGGAATCCCTTGCCTTAAGAATGAAGCAGCAGCAGAGCCCAGTCATCGCCATGGCAACACAACAGAAAGGAATATTCGGACAGCCCAGATGTTCCCCTCAGCTGTGATCAGAGGTAGGTAAAAGTAATTGCAGCTTCCTGAAGTAATTTCTTACCTTTTCACATTCAAAGGAAATGAGAAATTAGTGTGCACAAAAGCACAGAGGCGAGAGTCAGAACACTTGTAAGGGGGTGGTGCAGCACCTCCAAACTCACTGGAGATGTCTGAGAGGAGACAGGGATGCTGAGCTAAGAGATCAGCACAAAGGGAAGAAGAAGTGAAGAACTGGATTGAGAAAGCTAGCTACTACCAGCGTGCCTGAGCAAGGACAGAGGTAATCAAAGCTCCTGCTACTGAAGGACTCCACCTGCTGCATTTGGATGAACTCGAGGGAGAAGGAGATGGCAGCAGCAATTCAGGTGTGAGATGGAGAGGGCGAGGGTCCTTGCAGGCGGAATGGGGTTTTTATTTTATGTATCCAAAATAAATTAAATGATTAAAACAAGGGTCGTACATTATTTAAAAATGCAATCTAAGAAAATACAGGATGCCTGTTAGCTGATTTGAGGCTAAGGAAGGCCATTCAAGATATAAAAAAGGATTCAAACCACAAATACACATTGGTATATTTGAATATATCAATCTTATCTACTTATAATTTTTAAGCCAGGAGTAGCAGCCTACAGTGATAATGGGCTGGGGCACGGGCAAGAGAGAACAAATGTTTTAAAATGACCCAACAATCAGAAATCTGATGCCTAGGGTAGGTTAACTTTGGCGCTAAGCCTCAGGGCAAAAGCACATTTGTAGGAGATGGGGAGAGAGGGACTAAGAGCAGGGAGAGAAGAGAGAGATAACCACGGAAAATAGAGATAAGACTCTAAAAGGAAAATAAAGATGAGACCCTAGTTCTACTTATCCTGTTAGTCCCTCAAAAGCCCCCAAAAGCTTTGATATAAGATTTTTATAATCAGATTATTTGGTGTTTTAATAATCATTTAAATTATTAAATTAATTATTAAATTAGTGTGTGTGTGTGTGTGTGTGTGTGTGTGTGTGTGTGTGTGTTGGTTACTGGGGGTTGAATCCAGGTACATTCTACCTCCATGCCACACCCCCAGCCTAAGTTTTAGTTTTTC
>PVLC010015648.1:0-36848 GCA_004027655.1 Graphiurus murinus
TTCTCACCTTGCTTAATTACTTAATTTTACACCTTGAAGTGCTCTCAAATCTGTTATTTATAGCTAGGGGTATTGCTCAGTGGCAGAACACTTGTCCAGTATTCATGAGACTCTGGATTTGATCCCTAGCACCACACACACACACACACACACACACACACACACACACTGTGTATATATGTATATATTATTAAATATTGGTATGAGAAAGACTATTGATCAAATATGCTGACTGCAAAGTGTCCACAAGCTCAAATTTCCTATCTCAATACGAACATTTATAAAATATCTAATCTCTGGTAAGGTACCCAAATGGTGTAATCAGTAAAATAAGGTAAATAATAATAGCTCACATTTATTGAGTGTTTACTATGTTCTAGGCATTGTTCATACATTAACTCAATTAATCTCCCCAACAACTCTGTGAGGTGAGATTATCCTAATTTATGAGGGAGGAAATAAAGCACAAAGAGGAGAGATAATTTAACTAAAGTCATACAGTTTATAAGTTGCTAGAAGTCAAACTCACAAAGCCTGGTTCCAGAGTCCATTACTTATATGACTACATACTTATTCTCTGCTGTAATATTGCCATAATATGAGAATAGAACAAGATAAGACAGGTACGTAGCTCTGTACTACCCAGAAAGTCCACAGTAAGCTTTCTGAAGATGACTGATATATTTATTGAGATATTAACAGCTCAGTTTTGTTTTTTGTTATTAGTTCTAATACCAGCTATTAACAATTCTTTGTCTTTATTTAATGTACAAATGATGAATTGAGAATTACTTATGATAAATTTGTCCCTACAATTATGTACAACTGATCCAGTTTGATTAAATTTTAACAATTTAAGTGAAAATCATGTCAATGCATCTATTGGTTCTGCTTAACTGTTACATACAGACTGTCCTGATGAAGAACTCATGTATAATGTTAAGAATTGATGTAATTAAGTTATGAGGGTTGTAATTTCATCATTGGATAAATTCATTGGAATGAATTTATTAGGTGGTAATCTAGATAGTTTTGGGTGTGGCTGAGGGTGTGGCCTTTGGGAATACGCTTTTGCCTTTGAACCCCCTTGCTGCCAGCCTCCATGACGTACGAACAGAGTCTTGCTTACATCCCTCTCTCTGCCTCCCACCTCCATAACCTAAGCTCCACAGACCCTGGCCTCTGAAATCTCCAAAAAAACTGTGAGCAAATAAATCCTCCTTCCTCTAAGTTGTGTGTTCAGTCAGTTTGTATCATTGCAGTGAGACTGATGACCGAGATATTAACAAACTTTTTCCTTATATGTCCTCTATAATGAAGCAAAGTCGCTTGTAGTATCTCCAATAACTTGAATTTTTGAGTTCTAGGAGTACTGTAACTGACATGCAGCATTGAGATCATAACTTCACTACTCAAATACTACCATAAAGTGTTTCCTAAGTTGGTTTCAAAATGGGTCAGAATGAGAGGGGGTACCTGTGATCTGAGGTTAGAGGTGAGGTATTTACAATAGAATGGCATGTTGAGACACAAGTGTGGCTGGACATGCAGCAGGACAGGGAACTTTATGAGCTATATTACCAACCTCCCTGGAGAAATCAAAAACCCAACAGCCTCATCTAAGATAATTGCAGCACTGGACTTTCTGCCCAAAAGAGTTTTATTCCCACACTCAAAGGGTGTGCCCTCTTGGAACAAAATATATGTAGTGTAAGCAAAGGACAGAAATAGCACCAGGAATCCCTTTCACAAAAATTTCTATGGTAGGAAGGAAGATATGAAAAGATGGAAGTGTTTCTAACAATCTCAAATTTAAATTCACAACTGTATTAAGTAATTGCAACCAGATTATCAGTACTGTTTTAGAGATTAAAAGGAGAACATTTAAAAATATTTTTGTTGTAATAGGAGCTACTTGGAGTAATTAGTTATTTTATGAGCAATGTATAAATAAACCCTTATGGGGAAACAAGTTAATCATAGCTAACAAGAATGCTACCAGAAGAGCCATGTTAAGGTTTTGAGTTGTTTTGGACTAACATCATAAAAACAGACTGAAGTTTAAAATAGTTCATGTCAAAAAAAAAAAAAGTTCACGTCACTTATCAAAACATAAGTATTGCAAATGCCAGGTTGGTCATATTATTTAAATCAAAGTTACATAAATCAAGCAGAGATATGCAGTTTTTAAGGTAGATAGCAGAATTTGACTAGAAAAGGAAATTAAGCAGAAGTTAGGCCACTTGCTTCCTAGCCCAGCTGTCACATCTATATCCATATCTATGTTCATAGCAGCACAATTCACAAGAGCCAAACTATGGAACCAGCCTAGGTGTCCATCAATAGATGATTGGATCACAAAACTGTGGTATATACACACAGTGGAATTTTAATCGGCCCATAAAGAAGAACAAAATTTTGTCCTTTGCAGGAAAATGGATGGAGCTAGAGGATATTATGCTGACATTAGCTAGTCCCAGAAAGTGAATAGTATATTTTCTCTCATATATGGAAGCCAGAGAGAAATGGAGAAACAAAAAGACCTTAGATAGAAGAGTAGAGAATGGAGCAATGGAAGGGGGCTGGGGAAGGGAAGGGAGGGAAAAGACTTAATGAAGATAACAGTTTGGATAATGCTATGTACCTATGCAAAATTATCAGTATCAATCTCAATGACATGTTTGGGGAAGAGGATGGAGTGGGGTCGGATCCAGAGGGAAGCTCACCAAGTGTTATGTGCATGTATATTCCTATCACTCTATACTACATTTGGATATATATTTACAATGCACCAATAAAGTATATTTTTAAAAGTCCATATTCTTACACAGAAAAACGTAGTTTTCTATTTTTGCCTTTTAAAATGAGCCAAATATCCTCCAATTTTAATGTAAAGTTCACATTCAATAAACACAATATAATGGCATGCTTGTTTTTGAGGGTCTGGTGAAATAATTTTCAAACTTATAAATGGACTTTCCACCGGTAATCATAGGTCTATACTATCTATCTATCACTCCTTCTTACTCTTATCCCATTTTTATCATTCTATTCCACATTGTTTAATGTGGACAATAAACTCAAGAAGAGAAGAGATGTTCAGTGGGCTTGAGAGCCATCAAAATCATATGAGTTTTAAAGAATATCTTTTTGTCTTTTATTCACTATTAGGAAAATTGCTTATTTCTGCAACTTAATTGTTCTCTTATCCTGAGTTGTGGGGACCTCATCAATCCCTTTTAAGTGCACAAGCTAGAAACAAAAAGGTATTGTCAACTCCTCCCTCTCCATCATACTCTGTGACCAAGCAGTCATGGGCTTATCAGCTTATATCCGGACGTCACACAGGTTGCCTTCTCACTATCATTCTTCACCGTGTCTCAATTGTAGTACAGCAGCAGCAGGCCCACTGGTAAACTCTCCTCCTCTACACTTCCCCACCTCACACAGCTGCCACAGCAACTCATCTAAAACACAAATCAGACACACAATATCCCCAAGTAACCTACTGGGAATGGCTTCCTGTTGCCGACAGGTTAAATTACAACCGCTTTAATTTGTTACTCAAAGGCCTCCATGATCTAATCCCAGGCTGACGCTCCATGACCACAGATATTGTTTTCATCTTATTCCCTTGGTATTCACAGTGCCCAGCAAAGTTCCTTTAAAAAAAAAAATCAACATCACTTAATATTAAACAAATTAAATAATAAATATTGCTTAATAAACTTTTTGACTCAATATGTGTGTAAGTGAATAACTCTGTTGGTCTCATCTCTGCCACTCCCTGTGTAGCATCTGTTCCCCAGCAAGATCAAAGGGCTTCTGATTCCGTTCCCACACAATCCAGGCTGATGTGCCCTGCCTCCCCTCCCTTTGGCCTGGCTAGCTCCCTTGAGTATGCACCTGGAACACTGATACTCCTGGAAGCTTCCCCCAAATCCTCCTCATTTTGTCCAGGTTCCCAAAATACCTGTGAAAAAATTTTATAACTAAACTGAAGATGGCATGAACTTATACTTTCATTTTTAATTTCGATTGAATTTATTCCTAATTGATACATAAAAACATAAAAATTGTACATATCCATGGGATGCTCTGTGATGTGGTTATCCCACTTGCATTCCCAACAACTATCTCCTGCCTAGCACACGGAAGATATTCAATAGTCACAGCTTTATATAATGAATCAATGAATGGGATGCATATATTATTGAATATTAGAAACTGGCTAACATTCACAAAAGCTGTTTCTTCAAAAATTGTCAGAGTTCTGCTAAACATAATTCAATGCATAAACTAGACATTTTGATTTGACACCTTTAAAATGAATCACTAGTCTTTGATTTATCAAAAGGAGTTTTATGTAAGTGTGTAGTGTATGTGGTTCTGAGGAATGGAACCCAAGGCCTCCATCATACAAGTCAAGTTCTCTACCACTGAGCTACATCTCCAGCCCTTGTGAATTTTAATCCCCAGCCCCTGGGAATTTTATTTTGAGACTCAGTGAGGCTAAGTTGCCCAGGCTGGCCTGGAACTTGCGATCCTCCTGCCTCGGCTTCCGAAGTAGCTGGGATTAAAGGCACACACCATCAAGCCTGGCTCCACAATCAATTTTAATCGAAAGTTTATCACATTCATTTTGGTCAATTTATTCTGAAAAATCTATCTTTGACTTTATTATATCATTTTAAAAGGGATTTTTAAAGGTGCTATGAGATAAACTTTTAAAATTATTAAAAGCAATTGTTATTAGATATTAAAAATGGCCTTCATGTGTCACAGATGTGAATGTGATCTCTATTGACTGCTCTACTAAGATCCTTGCAGTTGCTAACCACTGATTCACCTAGACACAGATTAAGATACAGAGAATGCTACTACATTGAGTGGAGTTTGGAGTCATGCCAAAGTCTCTTATTTTTATGGTAAACTCAGAATACTTGAAATGTCTGAATATATGCATACACAAAAAGACACTATAGTGATAGGCATAGAAAAGATAGATTTCATAGGGTGCTTTTGTATATATATAAAAGAATATGTGATCCCAGTACTCAGGAAGCTGAAACTGGAGGACCCAGGTTCATGGCTAGCCTCAGCTACTTATTGATGCCCTCCGTGACTTAGTGAGACCCTGTTTCAAAAATAAAGAATAAAAAATAGGGCTGGGAGTATAGCTCGAAGGTAGAATGTCCCTGAGTTCAATCCTCAGTACCACAAAAAAGTAAAAATAAAAATAAAAGAATATGTGATTTTTGTAGTAAATCCAAATTTAATATTAACTTCTTTCATAAGAAGTAACCAAGTATATTAGTAAGGGAATTTTACTATATGCTTAATGGGCCTATTTTTTTCCATTAACATTGAAGAGCATAAATGCAGTTTGGAATTTTCTCAAAATACCTATTAACAGGAAGATTAAAGAAACATTTCGTTATTTAACTAGCTGATTGGACCAGCTGGTCTAATGCTTTTTATAAGTATTATTAAGCATATACTATGCACAAAGAACTGGAGTAGCCCCCAGAATTATAAGAAATACAAAAATTATCTTTTTAAATTATTTCTGCACTCAGAAAAATTTATAATTTATATAGATATTGTTTATGGTCTGATTATATACAGAATTAAATAGAGGAAAAAGGAGTATAAGATTTGTTTATAAAAAATTAAATCATGGATCATTTATGAGCTTTCATTTACTGAATAGCTAGAAACAATATAAAGAAATTGTTTGGGGAAGAGAACAGTTAACATAAGGTTATGTCCATACAAGAAAGTTTCACTACCAATCTCACTAACATGTATGCAGTGGGAGGGAGGGGGAGTGGGAAGTGGTTGGGCATGCAGAGGGACATGTACCAAGTGATATATGCATGTATGCTTGTATCATCTTGAATCTCACTGTGATGTATAATTACATCACACTAATAAAAGTATAAAATAAATAAATAAATAAATAAATATTTTCAAGATTACTGAAAAAAAAAAAAAAAGTTTAAGAGAACAAGACCAAGACCAGCCAGGACAAAACACAACTGCACTGGTTCAAGGATAAACCAAAATGAACCTATGGCTATAGGAATAAACACCAAAGATGGCAAATTATGACCTATAAGAACATCTGTCACTATATATTATTAAATAAGGACAAAAATATTTTAATTCCTCTTTGGAGACATTTTCTCCCATGGAGAGAGAAAAAGAGAGAGTTAGTTACTTAGTTACTGGGGATTGAGTCCAAAAGGATTCTACCACTGAACTATACCCCAGCCCTTTTAGTTTTTATTTCAAAACAGGATCTGGATAAGTTACTCAGTGGCCTCCAACTTGAGATCCTCCTGTCTCAGCCTCCCAAGTATTGGGGTTATATGCCACCACACTAGCTCCTGTGGAATTTTTCATACCAACAATGTTTTTAATATACCTTATTATATAACTTACTCTGTTATATTTAGTTATATATTTATGTGTCCATCTTCTAAACTAAATTACAACTTCCTTGAGAGCATGGGCTTGGTTAAAATCATCTTTGAAACCCCAGTGTTGAGTACATGACTGAGAGGAAGTAATAATTCACTGTAAAAATGCAGTTAAGGGTGTTTTTCATTAATTTACACAGCATTGTCTCTATAAGAACCCAAAGGAAAAATGTCTCCATTTTCTCTACTCTCACTACCATAAACTGTGTTTTTTAAAGAAATTGGATTATTCTCATTTTATGAGCAATAAAAGTTTTTAGCAGTTTGTGTTTCCTTTTTTCCCATCAATAGAAAACAAAAGCCAGTTTATACAGTCCAATTAACTAGAAGAATTCTAGGGTCTTTATTTTGTACAAAATGCTCAATTCTTGTTTACCTCTTACTTTTTCTTCTATATTTCTACCTGCTTCATCCCTTTTAATTTCAACTTACTTTCTTCTCTTTATTATAATTATGTAAATCACCTTAAGTTCATCTTTATATAAGCTGGATTAAAACAATTAAGCAAATGGCAAGTGTTCAACAAATATTCTTTCAATAACTGAAAGATGCAATATATCATTAAAATTAAAATTAGATTGAGTTTACATATATTCTTTTCTTTGTAAAATTCTCTTGCCTTAGCTTAGGTAAATTGATTTGTCTTCTTTAACATTCTAACATCAATCCAAGTTAAACAACAAAAGTATAGGTCAATAACAAAGACCAAGTTCTAGAATTACTCTACATAGATATCGTATTCTCCATTTGTAACATTGTACATGTGAAGAATATTTTTTTTAGAGGACACTTCTAGTAATTTAACAATTCACTAAATAATATGAGATTTTAAAATTGTGCCGTATAAAAGTATAATTTGTAGTATTTCATGTAAAAAACTGTGCTCTAACTGCTCTGAGGCTGTGTAGAGTCATTTCTTTTGAATTTTTATGACGAATGTCCCATAGTATTTAAACTTTAATAAGCTTAAGCCACATGAGGGGGAAAAAAACTGTGGGAAACTTTAGGAGTACTGGGTGGAGTGGGTAAGCACCGACATTTTTTCAGGATTCCCAGAAGTTTGCATGGAGCTAGCTGACGTGTAATAGCTAAGGCATTACAAACAATAACAAGTGGTTCTTTTACAGTCAGAGTTTCTACTACAAAATTAAAGTTTAAAGATGAAAAGAAGCAGCAAAAAATTTCAGATGACTTTAACTAGAAATTACTGTACCCAAGGCCCACATTTTTATTGAAAGGTTTCCACAGATATGCTAAAAAATAAAATTTCTAGGCTATTATTAATAACTGTATATCTAATCAAGAGTAAAAACAATTTTAAATACTAAACTATAATATTTTGGTAAGTATCTTGCTCTCCATATGTTATCCTTGTGAGAGATTCAGATGGAGGGAAAAATCCACAGCTTATGCTAAAGCATAAAAAATGTGTTGTAGAGTCACTTTATCATAATGTCTGTCTTGTGTTCATAAAGCAAAGCATATATATGACCTATTCATTATTAAATGTGGTGAGTTCTTTCCTTAAATAGCTGCTAGGTATTTGAGATCTACTCCTTTATTCTATCTCTAAACTAGAAGAAACAATATTGGGGAAAATTATATTTATTCTGTCAAAAATATAAAACAAATGTCCAGACATGATCTTCTTACAACCTAGAAGGTAGGAGTCTATACAACTTTTCATCTCTTAAGGAACTTTAGAAAGGTAAGCAATGTTGCACTTTGCACTGGAGATATTTTAAACTTTTACCCCCACACTCCCTAATGATCTGTAGAATAAAGAGGCACCTGAAATTGTTGCACTCTTGTACCAGGATCTTTAAAGAAAATACAGAAATAAGATGAAGAAACTACTGATTTCCATACATTACAGGCATGCTAGAAAATGAAATTCAGATCTTCTCCTCAAAGCTTATTTGCCACTCTTGCAAGAAACTTTGCCATTTTATTGTACCATCATCAGTAAAACACAACCTTGTTGCAACAAGGCTGAAAACATAATAGCTCACTCAAGCAGATTAAATAGTATAGAAAATCATTATTATTTCTCAGACCTTTTGCAGAATTATCCTCTATTAAATGTAAGCAGTCCAATATTTTTATGAATTTAGCTTTTATTTTTTTTTAATATGTGGTCATGTCAGCTCAAAATTAAAGATTGATAAAGGAGTTCCTAGATGGATTAGGGAAAAGAGGAGTCATTCGATCTTTAAAAGCCAAGGGACTTCTTTACAATCAACTCATCTTGGAAAAAGTGAAAATACGCAATATCAGCAGAGCTCTTACTCCCTCTTGTGACAGCTAAATGAAATGTGAATGCTGCACGAAAGTTTCAACAGGATTCCCCTAGTGAGATTCCCCAAACCTAGATGTTTAAAGAAAATTCAGCTAAGATAAAATGATTTATGCTTCTTAAAATAATTCATTGAAAGAGAAGTTCACCATGAGTTAGTGACAATATTTTAAAAATACTTTGTGTTTCTTTTTCATTTTAAGTCAACATGCATATGTTTAAATGTCTACATTTCATGATATAAAAAACCAAATTAGTATCCATGATAAAAAAAAAGAGGCAACAAAATTCTTCAGATGGATTTAACTAGAAATAACTTATTTCCAAGACTCACATTTTTACTGAACACAGTAATCCCTGAATATTTGCAGCTTTGATTTTGTAGTTTCAACTATCCATGGTCAAATATACTGTGAAAATATTAAGTGGAAAATTCCAGAAAAGAACAATTTCTAAGTTTTAAATTGCATGCTTTTCTGAGTAGTGTAATGAAGTCTCATGCTGTCTCACTCATGTCCTGACATGAGTCATCCCTTTGTCCAATATATACATGCAGTATACGCTACCCCACTGTTAGTATCTTAGTAACCGTCTCAATCATCAGATCAAGCATTGTGGTATCACAGTTCTCATGTCCAACTAAGTCTTATTTTGCTTAATAATGGCCCCAAGCTCAAGACTCATGATGCTGACAATTCAGATATACCAAAGAGAAGCTACAAAATGTTTCCTTTGCATGAAAAGGTGAAAGTACAATAAGATATTTTGAGAGACAATAAGAAATACTGCATTCATAAGATCTGTATTGCACTATATTATTTTAGTTGTGCTATTTTATTAGTTATTGCTGTTAATTGCTCACTATACATGAATAAGTTAGACTTTATCATAGGTATGAGTGGATAGGGAAAAATACAGTGTAAATAGGGTTTAGTATTGTCTGTGGTTTCAGAAATCTACTGGTCTATGTTAGGACATGTCCTCTGTAGATAAGGGGGGACTAATATAGATTACACAGATATTTATACTTTGATATGACCAAAAAGAAGTGACAGTAGAAAGATATAGCTGTCCTAAAACCATTGAAAGGCCCAGATTCACAGAAATGCTCCATGACAGAGATTAGGAGCTCCAGCCTAAGTATTCCTTTTTGGGTTCTTAGAAGCCAACTCAAGTGAACCTGCTTCCAGCCTCAGCAATGACCCTTCCCAAAATATTTTCAATGTCCCTTTCAATGACCTTTTCCAAGATCTTTACAGATGCCTAAGACCAAGAGGCCTAAACCTTATCTTCATCAATATCTTATATACCAAATCTATCAAATAATCACTCAAGCCTCTGATATATATACTATCCATGTCTTCTATGACCAACTCTCATATTATATAACAGAGAAGAAATAAGTTAAGTATATATATTATATATTCACAAGTATATATCTACATTTTATATATATACATAATATGTATATGCATACACACACACATACACACACATACCCACACACACACATATGCACACAAAGTAAATGAAACTTGTATAAACATTTGTTTCTCACCTCTAATGCTTAAATTTAAAAGGGGATTACTGAGCCAGGTGTGGTGGCACACAGCTATAAGCCCAGTACCTGGGAGATTGAGAAAGGAGGATCACAGGATAAAGGCCAGCCTCAGGAAGTAGTGAGACTCTCACCAACCTAGCAAGACTCTGTTTCCAAATAAAAATAAAATAGGGCTGGGAGTATAGCTCAGAGGTAGATTGCTCCTGGATTCAATCCCAAGTACCAGTAAATAAATACTTACATACATACATACATACATACGCACATAAATACATACATACATAAATACATTCATATGTACATACATTTATACATAAATATTACTGGAGATATGATTCTTTCACCAAAAATAATGATAGCATTTTAAGCACCAGAATAAAAGAAGTAAAACTACTGAGCATCAACTTTGGCATGTACAACATTAGAAACTTTACCAATGTTATCTCACTTAACCTTCATGATATCCCTGTGATGCAAGCATAATTGTCTCTGGTGTATAGATGAAAAAAATTAAGGCTTAAGAAACAAGTCTTCCAAGGTTAGATGTTTGGTGGTGGATCCAGTTTTCTCAAACAGGTTTATCTAGCTCTAATAATTTTTCACCATGGCTCTAAGGGCCATGGTGCTTACATTTATCCAATAAGCACATATTTAGGTCCAGATTTTTGGGGGTGACTTCCAGACTTCACTTAAAGATTGCTATCTCCTCTACCTATGCTTCATGATCTTCCTGGTGAATTGTGAATTCACTCAATGTACCAAATATGAAAAAAGTTCTCAGACTGAACTTATGAATATGAGATCACTGGACCAATTTTCACTTGAAGTCCCAGGATTTTCATTATTATTATTTATAGTTCTTTATTGGGTGTTTTATTGCATGATGAAATTCTGTGGAGCTCTAGCTGAACCTTATTATTCATCATTAGAAGCATTAGAACACTTAAATTTATTCACCAAGTATTTATTGAAACCTATTATACTAATTCTGTGCTAGACCTTAGAGACGTAATGAACATTATTATCATGGTTCCTGTCCTTAGTGTACTTCTAGTTTATTAGATAATTACATAAAAGGGGGGGGAACAGTGGGATAATTTCTACAATACAAGAAGAGAGCTGGGAAGAATTAACCAAAGCAGAGTCACAGACAATGGCTTCCCAAGAAAAATGATGCCAATGAAAGAGAGAAGAATATGCCAGGCAGAGGAAACAGTGTATAGTGGGAAAATATTCAAGATAGGTAAGCAACAGGATGTCCTAAGATGCTAGATATGAGGAAAGAGAGAAAAATAGTGAGTGCGTTGTGGAAGGCCTTGAGGTCAAACTGAGGACTTTGGGCTGTATTATAAGGGTAAGTTTGATAAACAGATTAGCAAAGGAAAGACATAATCTGATCTGCATTTTTAGATAGATCCTTTTAGAAAACGGCCTGGGAAGAGGCCAGCCTGGAAGCAGGGAGGTGCATGTAGACAGTTTCATCAATTAGGGAGAAAAGAAGGGGTGATGTGGTTGAAAGTCACAATTGTAGCATTACTGGAAAAATGGGAAAAATTTTAATATATATATAAGCTGTAGAGTTTTAGAGATATTTGATATAAGGAAGAGGAGAAAGAATGGGGAGTTTTTCAGCTGTCTGCCAACCAAATGGGAAATACCATTGGTGAGATACAAGATAATACTGAAGAACATCTATGGAAAGGGAGAAAACATCAGCATATTTGGTATTTCAGAAGAAATGAAGTTGGTGTGAATCCTTGAGTCCAAATTGTTTGTCCTTTGAGAAAAGGGAAGTGTGTTTTAGACAAGCATCATGGAGAATGGGAACGTGAAAGAACTAGCAAGGGCAGGCCAGTGTGGCATCACTCAGAACCAAGTGCAAATTGGAAATGAAGACCCTGCGTTGGCCACCTACTGACCTGGTGTGTAATTTTCATTATTGTCACTCAACTGTCTACTTTCTGAGACACACACAGGATGAACAGGTCAATCCACGGTTGGTGCTGTGTGGCTGAATACCAGGACAGGTCAACAGAGTGAGGAAAGGGGAAGGCAAGGTGTGGCGACAACTCAATGTTTCAAAAGCAGGTGTGATATCTGGGTGTGGTGGCGCATGCTTGTAATCGCAGTACTTGGGAGGCTAAGACAGGAGGATGGCAGGTTTGTGGCCAGTCTCAGCTACTTAGTGAGAGACCTCCATAACTTAGTAAGACCCTGTCTCAAAATAAAGAATTTTTTTAAAAAATAGGGCTGGGGGTACAGCTCAGAGGTAGAATGTTCCTGGGTTCAATTCCTAGTACCAAAAAAAAAAAAAAAAAAAGCAGATGTGGTAAAGTAATCAGATGAGAGAATTAAAAATGTGGTTCTCGGCCTGGGATGCAAGGCTGCCACCTGAGGAGCTAGAGCATAGGCTGCTTCTTGGAGCCCACCTCCAGAGATGCTAATTTAAGTAATCTGAGAGGAGGCCTGACCTTCAGCATCAGGGCTTTAAAAATTTCTACAGATAACTGTAAGGTCTTGAAGCTAAGCCTGGGGGAATCGTTGGGCTATAGGGATATGAGATTAAGAGTTGATTGCTTGCCTTTAACATTTGTAAAGCATAAAAGTATTGTGATGAATAGGTCCAGGATAGAGCTGAAGGAGTATCTGGCTGAAGTGCTGTGTAACAGTCACTAATGATGTGGCGGTTAAGGACTGGAGCAGAAAGCCAGACAGGGCATCCACATGGATGCTGTGTGTTACCCAAGGTGATGGCAGAATGGGATAGAGGATTGCCAGTCTCCTAGTATAAGGTAATCTTAGATTTAAAAGCAAGTATAAAGGAACTGTTGAGGATTCACTTTACAAATTATACAATGCAACTCCTGAAATCAACCTGAAGTTATTATTCTATATATATTTATAAAATAATCATATATTTCATATTCTTAGGGCTAAAGTATAAAATGAGATAATTCATGGTATTCATGAAAAAAATTTAGATGACATCACTGACCTCACCAGGGGAGAAAAATGTACTATTGTATCAGTGACCTTGAAGCACAGTATATAGGAAAAAAGTCTTCAGAGTAGGCAAGTAATCTTTTATGGGTGTGGATTTTATCATGAATAAATATGTCTACCTTTTATTCAAAACTCATATTCACCTAACAAGAAACTGACTATTACTTTTCCCTGATGTTTTCCTACCTCAAGCCACTTTGCCAAGGTTAACAGTGGGAAGGTGGAAATTTTGAACAGTTTTTATCTGGTTTCAAAATTTCCCTCCTAGTTCTCACCAGTTGGTCCACAGGAGAAAAAAATAAATAAAGCTAGATTATTATCTGACAGTGTTGCTGTAGCAACTCTTATAATTAGGCTAAAATGTAAGTATGTGGCTCTTATAAGATCATTCCATTCACCAAGACTATCATAATGAGGCCCTTTAGTCATTTCAGTTAATAAAGACCTCTGGTTCAAGATTCAAGACTGATTCATCTCACATGAAAACTTTCAAGTAGTTCACATAATTCTGAAGTTAATTTTCTCTACAAATTTTAAGGTAAGGCTACCTTTGGAAATATAGTAGATGTGTGGTACCTGCTTTGTTTTCTAAACTACACATGCATGTTACATTTGCATTTTCAAAACTTTTTGCCTTTCCTTCAGAATTTTTTGATAGTTTCATCAATTGTGATACATCTATAAACTCACTGATAGCCTTCAACTGACAAGGAACATATCATTGATGGTAATTGTAGAATCCAATTTCCCAAGTGTATGGGTGGGGACATTCTGCCTCTGAGCTACACCTCCAGACGTATTTTATATTTTTATTCTGAAACAGGATCTTGTTAAGTTGCTGAGAGCCTTGCTAAACTGCTAAGCTTGACCTCCAAATTGTAATCTTCCTGTCTCAGTCTCCCAAGTACTGAGATTATAGACATGTGCCACCAGGCCCTGCCCCAAGTATGTCTTAGCTGTGTAAATATAGTTGTTACAACTTTTTGTTCTTATATTCACCATAAATTTGAACACAATTTAAGGGAGGTCAAAAAAAAGACTATGATGTGTTCATGAAAGCACACCATGTGCATTAGGGTGTCCCCCCTCCCCCCATCACCTTCCATTAAGTCAAATTCTTTGTTCACCTAAGGATTCTCTTTCTTCATCTGGAGTCCCTTGTATGTCCCATTTTCTCAATAGCTTCCACATATTAGGGAGAGCATTCGATTTTTAACTTTTTGTGACTGACTAATCTCACTTAACATAATTTTTTCCAGTTCCTTCCATTTCCTTGCAAATAACATGATTTTGTTCTTCTTTATGGCTGAGTAAAATTCCATTGTGTACATATCCCATAGTTTTATGACTCTAGAAAGTTTGCTTGACCAGGCTATGTTAAGAATGTGGGCTATAAGTGGAAAAGGAGGAAGTGGTGCTATTTGTGTTCTGACAATGATTGATATGTCATAAATGTATATGTAACCCTGTTGTACTCAAGAAACATATAAGAATCCGTGCTGAAAAATTTTTTAAAAAAGACTAGATTGTAACTATGGTAGATATATTTAGAAATATGAAGGAAAAATGTGTTAATCCTGATGAGAATATCTGCAGACAAATTCTGGACCATCCAAGCAATATCAAGTAGACAGGGTATACTATATCCTAAAGCTACTACTATTGTACAAATGCTGTTAAACTCTCATGTCAAATACATAACTTGTTCTGATTCCCATGTACCACATCTATTTCTGGCTATTTGTGGAAAAGAACACTGTGGCCAGAGGGAAGGAGTGTTGGGTTATGTTGGCTGTTATATTCCCCACTGTCAAATAACACTCTGGCTTTCTGATTTATATACTTCAGTCTCCTGTGAGTTTAGTCTGTGAGTCATCCAACACATCTGACTAATTGTAGACTATTGACAAGATTGAGTCTCTGGCCCTGTAAAGCTGGACCAGTGTGAAGTCATAAATATTGTAACTGCACTTTGTATGGCCTGTTGACCCCTGGAATATGACCAATTGGCTTCCTTAGCCTTACTTCTAAGCTCCTATAATGAAATCCAGTTTACAAAAAGAGAGTAGATACATCTCAAACAGTAGATAGTCTCTCTGCTGTCAGTCAAGATTTCTCAGTGTGGTCAACTTATGAGTATTACAATGTGAACATTCACATCAAGACTTTCTTTGCCCATAGCTGGGTGTGGTAACATATGCTTGTCATCCCAGTACTTGGGAGGTTGAGATAGGAGGATAGCAGGTTCACAGCCAGCCTCAGCAACTTAATGAGAACCTCAGCAACCTAGCAAGACCCTGTTTCAAAATTAAAAATAAAAATGGCTGGGGTGTAGCTCAAGTAGAATGGCCCTGGGTTCAATCCCCACTATAAAAAGAATGAAAGGAAGAAAAAAAAGAGAGAGAAAGAGAGAAGGAAGGAGGAAGGAAGGAAAGAAGGAAGGAAGGAAGGAAGGAAGGAAGGAAGGAAGGAAGGAAGGAAGGAAAGAAGGAAGGGACTCTCTTTTCTTATGATTAATTAATGCAAAAAAAAATTACCATTGTTACAGATTGATTTTTTTATTGTAACAATGTCTTACAAAATAAACCCAAATCTTGTTTTTTCTAAAAGTGAAATTATTTCAAGCATGATAAAGAAAAGAGAAGACAATGTAGTATATTTGAAGCAAAAATGTCAAGATAGTTCAATGGCATTATGGCATCTATTCTTGAAAGGACAAAGCTTGCACTACACAGCACCCTTGCTGTTTGGGTAGCAGTAGGGGACAGGGAAATAGACATCAGGACCAAAGGAGAATGAGAACCAAAGGATGGCATTGTACTAGCAGAGAAAACCCAGCATCACACAATGCAGTGTTCTGCTCACAGGTCAGGAGTATGGCCTGAGAAAAGCCAGGACAGCTCCTAGTTTTCCCTTCCATGATCTTCATCCTTCATGTTCTCCACTCACACAAACCCCAAAACAGAGCTTGATATCTTCCCACTTTCTGAATCACACCATATAAGAACTTTAAAAAGTAGAAAAGAGAAGGAATTGGCCTGTTTGCAATTACTTTACAAGTTTATGAAGTGAAAGAGGAAAGAAAGAAGAGAATTTGAGCTCATGCTTGAAGGTACAGAATTCCTGCCCCACTTAATTATGGCCAAACAGGGCATAGTTGTGGTAAGATAGTTGTGGTCAAGGTGCCCACTGCTGAGCCAGTTCCTCTGTGCTTCAATGTAAAGGGGAAACTCTGAGGCTTTGATATCAGATAAAGCCAAGTTCAATATCAGTTCATCTACAGTTAGCTGTGTGGTTTCCATTTGATTATTCATTTCCTAATCTGTGAAATGTGGATAGTGATTTTAACTAGAGATATTATGAATATTAAATAAATGCAGAAAAACAGTGATGACATACAGTAGGTCTTCAATAAATTCTGGATATTATCATTAAATAAATACCATAGGCAATTTGTTTGTAGATTGTACATTCCTTATTTAAAGAAGAATTTATCTAAAAGATAAAGAGTCCAGAGGGGGTCTGGTGGTGCACACCTATAATCCCAGTCTTTGGAAGGCTGAGATAGCAGGATCAAAGGTTAAAGGACAGCTGAAGCAATTTAGTGAGACCCTATCTCAAAATAATAAAATAAAATGTGCTGGGAGTATAGCTCAGGGTTTATCCCTGGGATCAATCCCCAGTTCCATAAATAAATGAATAAATAAATAAGATAGAGTCAGATATCTTTAATTTATCACGCTTGATAATGATTCATTTAGCATTTTCACCTGTACTAAAAAGAGCTTTAAAATATTTTGCTTATGAATAACTTTTTTTTTTATCATGTACTACCAAAGTCACCCTAACTAATAAGAACATAATTTCTCTATAATGATCTAAGGACTGGATTGTTCTCAATGTGTTCATTTCTACCAATAGTTAGGAGTTTCTAAGAACATTCATTTGGGATCAATCTGGTCATACCAAATGTGTACTTGACCTCCTAAGTAGAGATAAATATTCTTAGTCGTGGTTGCTAGATCATTTATTTTCTTGTCATGAAACATACACAGGCTTTTTTCATTTTCTAAATATTAATTTTATTCACCCTTGCCATCCCTGAGGATTCAAAGCAGTGCCAAAAGTTGCAGAGCGTCAGACTGTTTCATCACAGAATTATGCAATGAAGAATTGTCCTGCCAGAGGCCCCTGGTAGACAGCAAATTCAACACTTGCTTCATAATGTGTGTCCTTAGTGGCTTGTTTTGAAGACAGCAGTAGAGAAGGTCCACTATGTAATTCACATGGAAATTTTACCTAGTTTCCAAGCTTTATTATTGCTATTTCTCACATTTGCACTTAGGAATATACGATGAAAAAACAGTACTTCTCAGGTTTTGTCATCTGAAAATATGAGACTCATTCTCTAGTTCTAACAAATTTTAACTTGGTGACTTTGCTAAGTTACATGACCATGTTAAGCTTCAGTTTCTCATTTGTAAAATGTAAATTATATGTAATTCCCAGAGCTGTGGGAAAAAAAATGAATAAAGTTTCTACAAAGAGCCCAGCCTCTGACAAACGCTCAGTAAACACTACTTTCCTTCTGTGTTTTCTTTTTCAATCATCATCATCATCATCATCATCATCATCATCATCATCTTACTTTTTTTTTTTTAATTACTCATGCATTGTAAGCATACAGCTTTGTTAGGTACAAATTGATAACGATATATGTGCCCGCATTTCTCATTTGACCCCTTCCCCAAATTCCCACCCCACTCCCTGGCCCTCCCTCCCTTTCAAGTTCAGTTTGGTGAGTAACCTTGATATACATTAGGGTGTCCCCCCCCCACCCCCATCCATCCCTTTCTATTTTTTTTTTTGGCGGTACTGGGGATTGAACTCAGGGGCATTCTACCTCCGAGCTATACCCCCAGCCCCATTTTTTATTCTTTATTTTGAATCCGAGTCTCACTAAGTTGCGAAGTGCCTCACTAGGTAGCTGAGGCTGGCCGCGAACCTGGATCCTCCGGTCTCAGCCTCCCGAATGCTGGGATTACAAGCGTGCGCCACCACGCCCGGCTCCGTCCATCCCTTTCGGTTAAATCAACTTCTTTGTTTATCCAGGGGCTCTCCTTTTCCATCTGAAGACCCTCTTATGCCCCATCTTCTCCCTAGCATCTGCATATTAGGGAGAACATATGCTTTTTTACTCTTTGTGACTGGCTAATCTCACTTAACATAATGTTTTCCAGTTGCATCCATTTCCCGGCAAATAACATGATTTTTGTTCTTCTTTATGGCTGAGTAAAATTCCATTGTGTACATATCCCATAGTTTTGTAATCCATTCATCTGTCGATGGACATCTTGGCTGCTTCCATAGTTTGGCTATTGTGAATTGTGCAGTTATAAACATAGATACACATGCGTTGGTCTGATAGTTTAGTTTCCTTTCTTTTGGGTAGATACCCAGAAGTGGTATTGCTGGATCATATGGTAGGTTCATTCCCATTCGTCTGAGGATCCTCCATCCTGTTTTCCAAAGTGGTTGCACTAGTTTGCAGTCCCACCAACAATGTATTAGAGTTCCCACTTCTCCACATCCTCACCAGCAGTTGTTGTTGTTCGTGTTTTTGATGATTGTCATTCTGATTGGGGTTAGGTGAAATCTCCACCGTATGGAAATACAGAGGCTAGTCAGAAACTATTTTGAAAAACTATACTCCAACAAAATGGAATCTAGAAATAACTTTTTTTGTTGTTGTTGTTGGACTAGAGGTTGAACCCAAGGCATTCTACCTCTGAGCTATACCCCCCAGACCTTTTTAATTTTTATTTTGAAACAGGAAGTTGCTGGAGCTAGTCTCGAAAACACAATCCTCCTGTCTCAGCCTCCCAAGTACTGGAATTACAGACATGTACCACCACACCCACCCCTGACCTAGAACATGGTCAATTTAAGAAAACTCTTCATGAGAAGCACAACTTTAGCTAATATTCCAACAGTTGTATTCACTTGGAACACTGATATTAACCTTAGTTACAGAGAGGATTTCTTAGAGTTGTGAGGATGAAAAAAGAGTTTTTTTAAGATACAATTAGTTTTCTAAGGAATCTCTATGGGTTTTTTGTTTGTTTGTTTGCAGTACTAGGGATTGAACCCAGGGGCACTCTACCTCTGAGCTATACCCCCAGCCCTATTTTTTATTCTTTATTTTGAAACAGGGTCTCACTAAGTTACAGAGTGCCTCACTAGATAGCTGAGGCTGGCTGTGAACCGTATCCTCTGGTCTCAACCTCCCAAATGCTGGGATTACAAGCGTGTGCCACCACACCCGGCGAATCTCTATGTTTGATGTTTAAAGTGGCCAATAAATATTTGTTCAAAGAATGTTTATGAAAGACTTAATGAATAAAGAGAATATATTTGATAAATTGACTTACACATATGCATATACACACAATATTCATTATATTTGTGTGTGTGTGTGTGATATTGAGGATGGAACCCAAAGGTGTTCTACCACTGAGCTAAACTCCCAGCACCCCCCCCCTTTTTTTTTTTTTTGCGGTACTGAGGATTGCACTCAGGGGCAGTCTACCTCCGAGCTATACCCTCAGCCCTATTTTATATTCTTTATTTTGAAACAGGGTCTCACTAAGTTGCGGAGGGCCTCACTAAGTAGCTGAGGCTGGCCTTGAACCCGGATCCTCTGGTCTCAGCCTTCCAAATGCTGGGATTACAAGCGTGCTCCACCACGCCTGGCTCTCCCCTTTTATTTTTTTGTTAAACAGGTTCTCACTAAGTTATTGAGACAGGTCCTTCTGTTTCCACCTCCCAAGTACTGGAATTATAGGCATGAGCAATGCACCTGGATATTCATTATATTCTAAAATGTCAAGTAAATCTGTTTGTATGAGTCTTCTACTTCATCTCTTTTCCTTTTGGTTAGACTTTAACAAGTTCATCAGAAATGAAAAGTTACCTTATGGTACAAGACCTCTAGTTTCAAGTGAGAAGATATCTGTCACTAATGAAATAAATCTTTATGTACCACTCTGAAAACACAATTGTAGCAAATACATTTTTCATTTATCAGTGACAACAATATGTTCATGAAGTAAGAATTAATAGACTGTCCAAAGATTGATGGATTAAGAATTGCTAAAATGTCCAAAGATTGATTTATAGTTCTAAAAATAATTATATTATATTGAATCCTATGGACTGCAGTAATTCATGGATATCACCAATTTTTCATTATGTTTTTTAAATTATTTTTACTGTAGTATTCTATACCTTCTAGTGAAAAACTTTGGATCCTAAACAGCATCACAGTATGTGACATTTTAATCCAACAGTGAATTTTCTCTCTTAAGAGAAGAGGAAGTAAGAGGAGGAAGAGAGAAGTGGAGGGAAGAAGAAGCCCCAAGTAGACTTAGCAATAAAAAAAAAAATAATAATGTCTTTGGATTCCAGAGAGAACATAATAATACTCTCTAACAAATTATTCCTTGAGTTTGCAACATTAACTTTGTCCTTCCTTAAGCATACTGAAACATTTGCTCCATAATTCAAAGAAAGCCAGTAGTGAGAATCATGAGAACTTGGAAATGTGTTTTGAAACAAAGAACTATAGCAGGGTTATTGTAACTTATTTATACTCAAATTCAGATCATAAAACATTGGTAAAACTTGAAAATAGTATTGTAGAAATATAGGCTTTATACTGGCCACTAAGTTTGAGCTTCTTCTTTGAAATGAAAACTATAGGTATAACATTTTTTGTCACTAGACTTCTAAAAGCTATTACAATATTTTCCAAAGTCTCTGATTGCTAGTAACTCCGTATGTGCAATACGAAGAAAAGGTAAGACCTACTTTAACACTTAGGGTAAACAGAAGACCTCTAGGGATGATTTCTAAAGTTTCTCAGGGTGGGGGCAGGAAGAGGAAATAATGTACTACTGACCCCCACCCTCGGACCTAAGAGCTATGAGTATAAGTACTCCACCCACACACAGCTGCATGGCCCAATTTAAGCATGTGATCTTGAGAGTAAAACATTGGGAAAAAAAAACAGGCAAATTGCACAATTCCAGCAATTTTGCCAAAATATTCCACAGCTTGCCCTAGACACCCTGGACCTGGATCTCAGACATGCTGAAAGGGCTTTCCTTGATCTCCACAACGCCAGAAGCCGGGAAGCTCCTGCGGCAATCTGATCCTCAAGGGTCAGTTAGACCCAAGTTCAACAGCCTTGTAACATCTGGGCTGCTGCTGAGAAAATCTCTTCTCTCTGTTGTTGTGTCCAATATCAGGCCAACACAGAACTAAACTAGCTAAATCATATTCTTTATTTTGATATTTCCATGTAGAATTTATCCCAAATAAAGATTTTGGTTTTTAATCAAGCTGAGGCAATAGAGTTTTTTTTTTTAATATTATGGGCTTTTTAAAGAAAAATATTTGCAAGAATAATAATAAATATGTAATGGCAAACTATTTGAAAACATGGCCTTACATAAGAAAAAATGTACTTACTCTCCACTGGTAAAAAATAAATAAGTAGATAATTAAACATTTTAAAAATATAATAAGGTCAACAGATATTTAGAGCCACAATAGAAGGATTAAAGTCATCTTTATTTCTATGAATAAAAATAATCCACCGAGCGTGGTGGCGCACCCAAGTAATCCCAGTACTTGGGAACTGAGACAGAAAGATCTGGGTTCGAGGCCAGCCTCAGCTACTTAGTGAGGCCCTCTGCAACTTAGTGAGACCGTGTTTCAAAATAAAGAATAAAAATAGGACTGGGAGTGTAGGTAGGAGGTAGAATGCCCCTGGGTTCAATCCCTAGTACTGAAAAAAAAAATCCTTTATTTTATACTGTACTCTAGCAAAATAGTCAAAATAACTCAATAGCTTCAATATATTTGACATTTTTTAAAAAATCTGGCTGTCAAGTATTCTCCTTGAAACAAACAGAGATGGGGGTGAATGGGGAGAAACAAAAAATAGGAAGAGGGCTAGGGTGTAGCTCAGTGGTGGAGCATTTACCTAGCATGCCCCAGCCCTCTGGGTTCAATTCCCACCCCCTCCAGAAAGAAGAGAGGGTGAGCTAGAGAGAGAATAAAATGATGATAGTATTTCTCTTCTTTTCTTTAGAGTCAGGAAATACACAGTAATGACCCTGCGGATTATGACAAGCCCCCTGATAAAGATGTGGTATGCATCAGGACTTTTGTGCTTGGTTATCATGACCATCAACCAGTTAGAGAAGATAATCAATGTATGACTATGAGGATTTTCCTGGGGCCCTAAGAGCAAAAGTACACAGGCAGCACTGTTTTCTCAATATAAATAAGCATATTGATACCACATATGGCCCCAGTGTGGTTTGTAATACATTCAAACAAGAAAGTACTCTTTAAGACAGTTTTTTTTTTTTTTTTCTGTACTACCTTTACCTATCGACCCTGGTATTGCTTCAAATATGAGTTTTCTCCCTTGTACTTTGGAAGGAGGACCAATGTAATCTGCTCTAACTGATGACTAGATGGTATATATTTTAAACCTCCTGTGTAGTCTTCAGTCCAAACTGGAAATGGACACACTGTATCTGTACAGAATCACAATTCCTGTGCACACCATGAACTGTCCCCAGGAAACAGTAATATCATATTTTACTGTAACTTTATGCCAAGGGCACATAAATTACAATAGATCTGCTTTACCCAGCCAACACCTACAGATATGTGATACCAAGAAAAGGCAAGATCTATCTTAACATTTAAGATAAACAGAGCTGGTTATAAACAAATCTCAGGGGACAGTTTATTCACATGATACAGTCCTTCCTGATCACGGCCATAAGAATATATAAGATAGAGAGAGGCACAATACCTAAGGTGAGTAGCAGAGTTAAGAGTTAAAGAAAGACATTTTTATATCCCCTTCAATTGTTCACTAAGTAAATAAAGTATGGTTTGTTCAATCAATGAAATC
The DNA here is from genome assembly GCA_004027655.1 of Graphiurus murinus. NCBI lineage: Eukaryota > Metazoa > Chordata > Mammalia > Rodentia > Gliridae > Graphiurus > Graphiurus murinus. The sequence goes on from PVLC010015648.1 coordinate 23,343, forward strand.
AAATGCAATTATTAAAAAATGAAGATTATGATAAATATAAAACATGAAAATGTTTATAATATAGTGAATTTTAAGAAAACAATATTCAAACTTATAAATGGATATGTACATGAGTTGTGTATGTCCATATACCCGATTTGAATGCTCACAGCTGTGTCAAAGTGGAGGAAGATGAGCATATATTAATAATATATATATATGTTATTTTTGTTTCTCTTCTACTCTTCAGAAGTTCCATAATTCTTATTGTTTTTAATCTTTTTCATAAAAAGAATTTGAAAAAGTATTATGCAAATGTTTCAGATCATTTTTAAAAAGCTCAAAATGGAACATAAAACCATACTAGTAGTTATCTCTAGAATATACCAACAATGACCCAAACAACGCTTTAAAACAAGAAGCATACAGTTACTGAAATGCACAAAATAAAGCCCCTGAGCAAAAGAGTTCTTTAGTTTTCAAATGTCACAAATTTTTATTTATGACAAAGCTTTAACCGGAGCATGGAAATCCCCTTCTCTTTTGAAATTAAAAGATATAGCTAGGAATTTTTATCACATGAAAGATAGGGGAATGATTTTAATTACTAACAATGTTTTAATTATAGTTTTTGAGAAATTGTACAATTTCCTAGCAGAATTGTTTAGTTTAATGGTTATTTTCCTATTTTAAAAGACGGGGTCACCATTCCAGAGAGAGGAAGATAATGGGGCCACTTTTATGTTTTTTCAATGTTTAAGGACTTCTGAGGACTTTCTGCTGAGATCTAATCACAAATCTCCAGCTGTCTGTAATATTATTAGCATAATATTCTTCTAGCACAGCTCTACCAGCCTTTAACCTGCCTGACACTTTTCCTGTATTTGTGCTCTGTTTAACACAAGCAAGCCCGCAACTTCCTGAGAGATGGTGATAACATATGCCAGGCTTTGTTGTTGGCTGCTGGAGTGGAGGGGAAGACAATGCCCTTTGACCTGTGTAAAGTAGAATAAAGCTTATCAGATCCTCACCAGATATCATTAAAGGAAATGGGCTGAGAAGGCCACCTCTGGTAGGAAACATATATTTTAGAAAACTGTCACCGCTAATCTTTTTTGTTATGGCATCAGAAAAAAATCACTTCTGCAAATTTAATTCCTTCCAGAAAATGAAACCCTACCAAGGTAAACTGAAGAAAGTAACAAGAAAAGCATAACAGGCAATAAATTACCCTCAAGCAAACACTATGGTACAGGCTCTTTGCCAAAACAATTTACTCACCATAATTATTGGAAATTAAGTCTGAACTCCAATAAGTGTTTAAAAGGTCAGGACTAATGCAAAATTTTATAAATTCTCTTATAAAATAAAAATGTACAAATCATCTACCATTTAATTTACAATAATTATACAGTGTAATGTCAACTGAATTGATCCAGTCTCTTGGGAGATTCCATTAGGCAAAATATTGGTAGACACACATTCAAACCTCCTTTCCCTTCCCTCTCACCCAGATGCACACCCTCCCATCCAAACTGTCCCCAAACTCCTAAAGTTCTGTTGCTATTGTATGAATATACTAGGCAAGAGGAAGTCAAGACAAAATGACAAAAGTGTTCCCAAGTAAAATGGGCAGCTTCTGTTCAATTTCAGTCTATTTTTACCTTCAGGAAATTTGGGTCCATTCTTGCAGATCTTCAGGTTTTCTAAGAGGAGCCCAGAATTCAGATTTCTACACAAAACAATGCAATTTAAATGTTGGCAGTATATGCAAAATTCCTTTTTCACGAACACAGGGCTAGATGAACAGAGCAAAACAGGTCAGCTGAATTTGGCTCACAAACCACCATTTGGCAACTTCCAGTCTAGGATGAACGAATGACACACCATTAGTCAACCTTCCAATATCGCAAGGAATTTGCGGTAAGTAAATTGTGTTTCAGTTCTTTGCATCTTCAACCAAATAGGGTAAAATAGAGCTTCTTCCTACTTGAATGAAACCCAAGCAAAACTAGGAAGAACTGTAGTCGAAAGGAAACACAGAATGGAGAGTTTAGACCAATTCTATTCTGCACTAATGGTAAAGAATAAGAGGTGCTCCTGAGATGGCATTGATTTCTTTCTTTCTTTCTTTCTTTTTTTTTTGGATGTTTGATAGCCTTTTTTTTATTATTGGTGCATTGTAATCATACAACTTAATGAGGTACAAGCTGGTAGTGGCATATGTGCACACAACACTCATTTAACTGACTGCATTGATTTCTTGCTCTGCTCACTATGTTAGGAAACTACATCAGGATTTGGGCTGGAAATCATGGGCATAGGAAGTAGTGTATGTTTGTCAAATGTATCCCTTAATCATAAGTCCTTCAAGTGCAAAGTTTGACAAGGCATCATGTAACTGAGTTAAGTTTCAGATTTAACCTGATAGAATACATAAAGTTCCCCATTAAAAATATAAGACTGGAGCATTAGATATATTGTTAATGATAATATTTTAAATATTTGATATTTTGCCAATATTTTCTATTTTTCCACTTAAATTTATTTATAGTCAAAATTGGCAGCTTTATCTGAACATCCACTGACTTTTGAGAATGTCTACAAATAGGGTTACTACCAAATTTCTTCATTTATATAAAATTATTTAAAATCAATTATCTTTAATATTAAGTTTTACAGATACCATTTTTGTGGTAGTACAGATTAAATTCAGGGGCATTTCACCTCTAGCCCTTTTTAATTTTTTTATTTTGAAACAGGGTCTCACAAAGTTACCCAGGCTGAACTAGAACTTGTGATCCTCCTGTCTCAGCCTCCCAAGTACTGGGATTACAGGCATATACCACCATGCCTAGCTCAGATAATATTTTAACTGCAATAAGAATTGTATTATAAGCTGGGCATGGTGGTGCATGTCTGTAACCCCAATACTTGGGAGGCTTAGACAGGAGAACCACAGGTTCAAGACTAACCTCAACAGCTTAACAAGTCTCCTAGCAACCTAGTGAGACACTGTTTCAAAACAAAAAATAAAAAGATTGGGGGTGCAGCTAGGAGATAGGATGCCCCTGGGTTCTATCTCAATACCATAAAAAAAGTATTATAGGTAACATCAGTAAGATGTAAGAATAGTAAATGTCAGCCCCTTCCTCCCACAGAGACACTCATTTTCTGATACCCAGACCAATTATATTTGTCAGAAATCAATTAAGAGTTTCCTGTACCCCAGGAAAGCATGAAATCAGCTGCATCAGAACTAATGCAAAAATTCACAGCTCTCCCTCTCTCCTCTCAGTCCTTCTCCAAGGCACATTGCTAAATGACTGGGAGGAAATTCTCAGCTCCTTGCTTCTCTCTGAGGAGTGAAAGAGAGGACTAGACTAGAGTTTTGAATTCTCAGAAGGGTAAAAGGAAATGACTTCTCTCTTGTATCAAAATTGGGATCAGACCCGGATACTCTTAATGCCTGGAAGTCACTGAGAGCAAAAGGGCTGATCAATATCCTCTTGCTTCGAAGAAACCACAGGACAGTGGATGGAGTATAATATAGTTGGCAACCTCTTCCTCAGAGAAGGAAGACAAATACTGGGGCACGTGCTATGGCTGTTCAAATCATCAAAGGATTGATTTCTGTCTCACCAGTTGCAGAGAACTGATAAGATCCATCATACTCTAGATGCCTAGGAGGCCACTGGGAAAGAAGAGAGTTAGGAGGCATGCTCCTGCTTCCATAAATAGAGGACAATACACCTAAGTGACCTGTCCCTGAAGAGGGAAAGAAAAGAGTAGGATATGTGTTCCACCTTTTGGGGAAGCTTCCTGCCTGATTTCTCTCTCTCCAATTTCAGAGCATGAACAGGTCCCGGCATACTTTACATCCCTTAGGGGCTACTTGGAAGAGAATGAAGAGCTAGGCAGGGAGCTACTGTTTTTGAAGGGTCATAGTAGAGCTGATAGTGCAAATATATCTAGGTGATATCTCTCCCTCTCTCCTCTCTCCTCTCTCCTCTCTCCTCTCTCCTCTCTCCTCTCTCTCTCTCTCTCTCTCTCTCTCTATCGGAAAAGAGAAGAATAGATCATGCACCCAAAGTCCTATCTTTAGGGGAAGATGCCTAAAGGACTGATTTCTATCAACCCTGACTTGGGATCTTGAAATAACCCAGGATGCTATAGATGCTTGATAGCTGCTAAAAACAATAAGAGTTGTCAGTGTGCTACTACTTCATAAGACCTGCCACACAGCAGATTGGTGCTTAAGGGAGAAAGAAATTATGAGCTTGAAAATAAAGTAACCAGCAACCCTCACCCAATTAGTAATATGCATTCACAAATACAGAAAATAAACACACTCACAGAAGATGTTTCAGACATACAAAAAATCTCTAGCCAATCTAATGGCTGAAAGTCTTTCCCTGTATAAAGCCAATCTATAAAAACTAGTAGATATGGCTTTATTTTCAGATGCAGAGATACTATTACAAAGTTACAAGGAACATGAATAAAAAAGCAGGAAAGGCCAATCAATAATACAAAATAAATATCCAGAAACCAATCCTAAAGAAATGGAGGTATGTGAATCACCTGACAATATATTCAAAACAACCTTCATAATGATGCTCAAATGAGCTGAGGAAAATGATTCATGGACAAAGTGAGAATGTCAACAAAGAGATGGAAAATAAAAACAGCCAAACAAAAATTTTGGAGCTAAAGAATACAATAAATGAACTGAAAATTTTACTAGAGAGCTTCAGTTGTGGACCCAGTCAAGAATAAGGAATAAACTCAAAATGAGCATTTTAAAATACCCAGTCAATATAACAAAAGAAAAAAAGAGTGAAAAGGCCTAAAGTACTTATGAAACATCATCAAATGGACCAATATATATGTATTATAGAAGTTAAAGAAGAAGCAACAATGGGACATAGAGTTTACATTTTTTAATAACTAAAAACTTTCGAAATCTAGAGAAGAAAATGGAATCCAAATCAAAATTTCCAACAGAATTCAACAAGTATATCAGACCTGCTTTACAAGAAGTCCTAAAAGGAGTCCTTCAAGTTGAAATGAAACTATGTAAATGGCAACAAAAAGCATATGAAAGTATAAAGATTGCTAGAGAATGTAAGAATATAAGCAAATACAGAATGCTGTCATACTGTACCAATGATACATAAATCACTTTTAATTTTAGTACAGATTAAGAGACAAAAGTGTAATAGCAATTATAAACATAAAAAATGCTACCATTTGTACAATATAAAAGATGTAATTTGGGACATCAAAAACATAAAATGGAGAGGAATGAAAGAATAGCTTTTGTCTGCAATTGAACTTAAGATGTTATTAGTTTAAAATAGAATATTATCAGATATTTTGTGTAAGCCTCCTGGTAATCATAAAGAAAATAAGAAGCACAAAAGAAAATTATAAACAAATCAAAGCATAACCCTACAAATCAGTGAAACATAAATAAAGACAATAAGAGTGGGAAAGAGGGACAAAAGAGCTAGAAGACAAGTAGATAACAAAAATAGAAATAGTGAGTCCTTCCCTATTGATAATTACTTTAACTGTCTATAGACTACACTTGTGAATAGATATAGCACAGCTACACATATTAAACAGAACCAGATTCAACTATAAGATATCTACAAAAGATTCCCTTTAGATTTAAGGACAGACATAGGCTAAAAGCCAATCTCAGAAAGTCAAGAGTGGTATGTTTTCTCTCATATGCAGAAGCTAGAAGGAAAATAGGAGCTGAGGGAAAGCCCAACAAGTGCTGTGTGCATGTATATCACTATCACTATGAAATACATTTTGATGTAAGATTATAATGCACCAATAAAAGTAAAAAAAGAAAAATTTAAAAAAGAAAATAGGAAACAGAAGTAACTTCAGATAAATGAAGGGAAGGACTAGTAGACTAGTGGAAGGGGACTCAGGTGAGAGGTGGGGAGAAGAAGAAGGAAGACTGAGAAAGAAAACAGTTAAAATAATGCTATGCCCATATATGAAGGTATCACTATCAATTTCACTAAATGTATGGTGATGTGGGAAGAGAAGGATACAGAGGGAAATACTCGAAGTATATGTGCATGTATATTTATACCACTTTGAATCTCACTATGATGTATAATTATAATGCATCAACAAAAGCATTAAAAATGAAAATAAAAGGAAGAGAAAAAGATATTCCAAGCACGCGGAAACCAGAAAAGACCACTGGATATTCACATGCTGAAGAATGAAATTATATCTTTGTCTAATACCACATACAAAAGTCAACTCAAAATGGATTATGGGATTAAATGTAAGACCTGAAACTGTAAAACTACTAGAAGAAAATTAGAAAAACTTCCAGGTCATGGTCTGGACAAGTTTTTTTTTAGATATGACTCAAATAGCAGAGGCAATGGAGTAAAAATAGAAGAATGGGATTATATCAAACTAAAAAGTTTCTGTACTACCAAGAATACAATTAGCAGAATAAGAGACAACCTACAAAATAGGAGAAAATATTTGAAAACAGACACTTCTCAGAAGACTTAAAAATGGTCAATGAGTATATAAAGAAATGTTCAACATCACTGATCATCAGAAAAATGTAACTTAAAATCTCAATGACAGGGAGAGAACGGGGGAAGCTCACCAAGTGCTGTGTGTATGCATGTCACTATCACTATGAAGCACATTATGATGTGAGTCTACAATGTACCAATAAAAGTATTTTTTAAAAAAATAACTAAAAAAAATCCAACTAACCCAATCAAGAAATGGGCAATTTAACTAAATAGATACTTCACGAAAGAAGAAATGCAAATCGCCAATAAATATATGAAAAAAAAAGTTCAATATCATTAGCAATCAGAGAGATGCACATCAAAACTACCTAGAGATTCCATGTAAGCCCAATAAGAATGGCAGTCATTAAAAGTCAAATAACAGTAAATGCTGGAGAGGTTGTGGGGAAATAGAAACCCTTCACTGTTGATGAGATTGCAAATTAGTACAGCCACTATGGAAATCAGTACAGAGATTCCTCAGAAAATTGGGAGTGTATCCACCATATAACAAGTTATACCACTCTTGGATATATTTCCAAAGGAAACGAAATCAGAATATTATAATAATATATGCATATCCATGTTTATATCCACACAATTCACAAGAGCCAAATTATGAAACCAACCTAAGTGTCCATCAACAGATGAATAGATTACAAAATTATGGGATATACACACAATGAACAAAATCATATCATTTGCAAGAAAATGGAAAGACCTGGAGAACATTAAGTTAGATTAGCCAGTCACAGAAAGTGAAGAATCATATGTTTTCTCTAATATATGGAAGCCAAGGAGTAATTGGGATATTGGAGGGACTTCAGATAATGGAGGAGAAACTCCAGTGGAGCCAGGAGGGTGATCTAGGGGAACGGGGGGAGAGTGAGAATCAATGAAGGGATCACGTCCATCGATGCTATGTACAAATGTGAGAATACCAATGTCAATCTCAATATCCTGTATGGGAAAGGGGGAGTGGGGAGGGAGCCATAGGAAAGCCCACCAAGTGCTGTGCGCATGTAAGTCAACATCACTGTGAACTACATTATTATGTGAGACTATAATGCACCAATAAAACATAAAACACAATAAAATATCACCTCACATCTGTTATAATGACTATTTACAAAAAGATGGAAGATTAGTGTAAAGATGTGGACAAAGGGGAACTCATACACCATTGTTAGGAATGTAAATCTATATATAATATAATACATATATATAATGTAAAATAGTAAGAAGGCTCCTCAAAAAATTAAAAATAGATCTACCATATGACCCAGAACATCCCACTAATGGGTGTATAAGCAAAGGAAATGAAATCAGTATGTCAAACTGATAGCCACACTTTCTATTTACAATAACCAAACTATGTGTCCTTCAACGGATGGATGGTTACAGAAAATGTGGTATACTGTGGTATCCCACAATAACACATGTGGTAAAATGTAGAATATACTGGAGTACTTTTCAGCCTTATGGGAAAAAATTGAAGACTGTCTTATTTCTAACATTGATGAACCTGGAGGACTTTGTATTAAGTGAAATAGACAAGCACAGAAAGTAAAGTTCCATATGACCTCATTTATATGTAGAATCTAAAAAAGTTGAGATCACAATAGAGAGTAAAAAAGGAGTTTCCAGGGGATGGACATGGGGGAGATGTTGATAAAAGGGTACAAAATTTTGTTAGATAAAAGGAATAAGTTCAAGAGATCTATTGTAGAACCTAATGATTATAGTTAATAAAAATATATTGTATTCTTAAAATTTTATAGGAGAGTAGATTTTAAGGATTCTTACCACAACAAAACAAGTCTGTGAGGTAATGTACATGTTAACTAACCTGATTGATCAATTCTATTTTCTTTATGTATTTCAAAAGAATATTTTTATGTACATGATAAATATGTACAATTTTTATTTGTCAATTAAAAGTAATAAACAAATAACTAGTATATACATTATACAGCTATAAAATGAAAGGAAATCTGTCATATGCAACCAGATATTTGAAACTTGATGATATTATGCAAAATAAAATAAGCTAGTTTCAGAAGGACAAATACTGCATGATTCTACTTAGATATATAAAGTAGTCAAATCCATCAAAGTAAAATGTATAATGATTTTTTTTAGGGACTGGCAAGAGAAGGAAATTAATTACTATTCAACACATACAAAGTTTCCATCATACAATATGAAAAAAAATCTAGAAATCTATTGTGCAACATGTTCTTGCAGTTAAGATACTGTATTGTATTTATTTAAGAGGGTAAAAAGGAGTTTTATAGTTACACAGCACACAAATCACTTTGATTATATAATTGCAGTGCATTGAGGCAATTCAAAGAATAATTGGAACAACATTGTAATAACTAGTCTATTTTTTTCTTAAAAGATAAGTAAAATACAATTCTATGTCATGTAATATATTGTACTCAACATATTTGAACCATATTAGTACAGCTCCTTTCATTTGGAAATTCCTTATAACTGACATTTCACTCCTAGCTTTTGGATTCCAGAAAAGAAATAAAATCCAAGCCTAAATCTGGTATATAGCCATTCTCAGAATTTTGGGATTTCAGCATGATAATTCCTTAAAGATCTTTATTCTGTCATTGCATTCATTCTGTAATCCATATCACTTAGCTTCAGTCTGTGATAAAATACTACCTGTTTGGTATTTTTCATACTGCATAAATAGACTGTTGTCAAACTTTTGCAGACTCAGCACCTGATTTCTCAACATTTAATATAAGCTCTTTTGTTTCAGCAAGAAACGTAGCTCATGCAAAAAGTGGGCAAGAATGTATAGGGTAAATTTCATAGAACCCAAAAGTATGAAAAGCATAGTCTTTGTGGAAAACCAGACCTAAAAACTGCAAAGGTATCAGCTCTAGGCTGCTCTCTTCTCTCTGCTTCTATTATTATTTAGGAAGATGGACCCCCATATCAGACTACAAGAGTCCTAAGTTTTGTTCCACTCCTTACTAGTTATCTGACTTTAGATAAACTATTTAATGTGTAAGTATTATTTTTCCCCATGTGAAAAATGGATCAAAATAGTACCACCAAATAAGACTGTTCTGACACTAGCTATATGAAATGCTTAGAATAATGCCCATAGCACGTAGGAAGTGCTCCATATATATAAGCTACCATTACTCTCTGTGCTTCTTCCTGTGTCTACACTGAATCACTCCAGCTCAACATGGCTGCCATGCCAAACTTGACAGTCATCTCGTCCTTCTCCCTGATTGGCTCATTCTATTTGAGCCATGCAAGACAAGATGCAGTTACTACTGGATTAACTCTCACCTGATGGTTTAGATAATGGTTGGCCATGGCAAGGATCGTGAGAGAAGAGTTATGAGCATGCCAAATCACATGGGCAATGAAACCTATCTTGGACTATATACTGCATATACTTTGTAAGTTACTGCTTACAGTTACTGTCATTTTTCTGCTGTTGTTTCCAATAAACTTATGGCACATCTATTTGAGGACTTTTCCCTCTATCTTATGCCTCCAGATAGCTACTTTATATTAAGACAGTTATTTCACTTTCCTAACCACAGGTTTTCTCAAATGTATAATGTAATTTATGTAAATCAGTGTTTCTCAAACTTTCTCCATGCATCTAAGACAGATGATGACTAACAGCACAGATGATACGGAAAATAAACACTGGACAATTCCTGGTAGGTACTCTAAACTTCACTCTTTTTCATCCAACTAAAAAAAAAATGCATGTACATCAGAAACAGAAGATCTAAAAGACCTCTTCCATTCTGAGTTACAATTCAAGACCAGTTCAAAACAAATTCAAAGAAGATCCTTCAGATAATCTAAGTGACATAAATTCATTGTAATTCCATAGTAAAATAATAGCCTTATTACATTAAATAAACAAATATTTGGATAAATATTCACAAGAATGTTTCATATGTTCTAGAAAAAGCATAGTGATTATCCTTTGGTCTATTCAAAGAGTAAAAATAAACACAAAATTATTACTTATCTATTAATATTTGAAGAATTATTTCATGACATATTGACAAAGACATTTGAAGGTGTCATATAATCCCAAACCCACTCTATTTTCTTATTCTTAGCACTAATTCAAGGAATAATGCATGAAATATCTTAAATATAAAAGAATAATTTATTTCTAACATCTTTAAGTTTTATTTTTGGGTTTATTTCCTTCAGACAAAACTCTGATCTTCTTTGCAAAAGAATTTGACACAAGACAGACTTAAATCAAAATTACTGACTATCTACATTATTAAGATAAAATGCTTTATTACCATAAACATTCATAGTTTTATATTATCTTATTCCAATATTTCTTCCAGGCCAATTACCCTCTCAGGCTATTCCCAGTAGGCCCATCCCTACATTAATGGTAGAGAGAACAATTCTTTAAGCACAGGATTTCCTGTTTAGTGGCTGCAAAATTACGAGGACCTTGGTCTGGAATAGCTTTGAGCCAAGTACTTAATAGTAAGTAATAATAGCATATATTTGACAGACTCCAGATAAAAATGTAGGTCTCCCTACAGAAATAGTTCTCTTTCATTTTCCATTTTGTTTTAGAACATTACATTTTATTTCCTCAATTCCACAAAGTAAATAATATATTCTATTCTTTTCTTTTTAAGTTTATATATACCTAATGTAAGATAATAAACTGAATCTGTTGAATAACTCTGCTGTGAGACTGCAATGAGATCATGGCCAAGACATTTTGATGTAGACTCATTAAATTTTCTAGTTAGTTCTTTCTTTTTTAAAGAGAATAATATAAACATTATGCTTAAATTTGATGCTAAAGGAGTATTTCAGTATCTTAATCAGTGAACAATATAGTTTTCACAGATCTGGAAACAGAAAATATTGGACCAAACCTAGTAAATGTATCTCAAGAAAAATGGTAGAATTGTCACCATTCAAGTGAACTTATAGGTCAGCGTTCCACAGGAAAAATGCTTAAATTCCAACCCATTTCAAATAAAACATGAAGTTATTACACAAAGCACTGATGGAGATTTTCTAAGATAGAATTCTAAGCCTAGGAGTTACAGTTCTAATCTGAACTAGCTTCTGGACTATAAACACTCTTCTCAGTAAGTAATCTCAATGACTGAAAAATGCTTTCAATTATATCACATAATAAGAAATCTGTGGGACATTTCAAGGTCTGTTGATGGACTATTGGTGACAAAGTTCTGGGGCTTTCTACAGCTCTCTTGACCTTTCCTTTGTGCTTGCAATATGACTGCCATGGCTCCAGACTTGTCTAAATGCATAAATATGGGAGGGGGAGGGGGCAACCAGTGGGAGTAGAGTATGATCATTTTATGCTCATCCTCCTTACTTTTTAAATAAGAGATAGAGATATCTTTCCTAAACATTCTCCAATAGAATTCCCCTTTGAACAGTCACATAGACGCTTTGGGGTGCAAAGGATTGAGGCTACTTGACTAAGGAAAATGAGAATACCATGATTGGCTCAGACTACTTTTAAGTCTGCACAAACAAATATTTTATTCCAGTAGCATTAAGAAGGCATGCATTTCAGTAAAGAAAAAAAAAGTAACTACCACAAGAGCATACAGCCATGCAACAACATGGGTGTATGTCAAAACTATTGTACTAAGTGAAAGAACACAGATGCCAAGGGATACATACATTCTAAAAAAGGCACAATTGGAGGGACAAAAATAAGATCAGTTATTGACAAACACTTGGGAAAGGGGAAGGGGACTGGCTACAAGGAGGCATGAAGGAGATTTTTCAGATTATGGAAATGATCTCTGTCTCGTTTATGGGGACACAAAATATACCACAAAATCCTCAAAAACTATAGAACTGTACATCTAAAAAGGGTTGCTTTTACTATTTGTATATTTGAATACAAAAAACTGTTAGGAGTAGCCAATAATATACACTACAACTCTCTCTATTAAGATATCTCCCTGAGAACCTTATGTTTTGAAATTCCATCTGGTAATCTAGAATTAAATATTTTGTTTAAAGACCCTTCCCCAGAAAGTAGCCTCATCCTGAAAAATCATTTTTAGTAAAGACCAGTTACAAAAAAAAAAAAAAAAAAAAAAAAATCCAGGTGCTTCAGAAAGTTCCTGGCATGATTTTAGCATTTGTTTTGACCAAAATCTGTTTCCCATGGTCAGCAGCAACATGTGGAGCCAGACTTGGCGAGAAAACATTCCTTTGGCTCTGATCTCTGTACACAGTATTCAAAATCTTATGTGCCTTTAGAGGGTGGCTAATTAATATAAAATTGTGATCTAATACAATAAATAGCAGTCACATTTCAGTAGAAATAGTTTAACGAAATGTTAATCCTATAAAATTTTATTGCCTAAAAATTTCTTACATAGAAAATCTACTTTAAGATCTGATCCTCTTTATATCACCTCAATCATATCATTACTACTCTGCTCAAGAAAGCAAAATATAATTTCTAAATATTTTCTTACAATAGTTAAGTTCCACTACATAGTCTTATCAAAAGAGATACCTCTTTTTTTAGTATAGATTATGTCTCTGAATTAACATCTATGGTGATATTGGATAAAATTTCTTGCATATTTTTAAAAGAATATTAGGCATTGATCTAATGATTAAATGAAAGCAGTGTTGGCTCAATGAAAAATGAGCATAGTAATCACTAAAACTAAATAGCAGACCTAAAAGATTTAAAAATAACTGTCTCTATAATGCTATTATTTTGGGTTTAGTTCACATGGCAATGTTATTTTTACAAACTTAAAACATGCTAAGTAGACACAGCAGTAAATTAGAATAAAATCATAAATTTTTATCTCAAACAAACATTTATATATTTAAATATGTCTTCTTTACTTATCAAAATGTTCTGAAATTTTAGAAGGAACTTAGAAAAGAAAAAATAAAGAGACCA
>PVLC010015649.1:0-36946 GCA_004027655.1 Graphiurus murinus
AAAAAAAAAAAAAAAAAAAAAAAAGAAAGAAAGAAAGAAAGAAAGAAAGAAAGAAAGAAAGAAAGAAAGAAAAAGGTTTGTAGGGTAGGGTAAAATTCTTGGCTGTCCCCGGGTTGGCGGTGTAGAAGGAGCTACTTTTACAGGAATTATCCTGGTCCCAGTCTGTTTTCCTTCAGGTAGGCTGGTCAGAGGCACGGGGCTCTGTGGAGACTTCCTGGGCAGGGGTGACACAGATTCTGCTTCAGTCCCATGCTCATCCCCCAGAGTGCGGGCGCCTGCCTCCCTCCCCTTAGCTGCACACGTGCCTCCTGCTCTTATCCCTTCCTTAGAGCTTCAGCCCCAGCTCTGGCACAGGGGCCAAGCACGGCTCTTCCATTCACTTGGTAGGCATGACCCTCGGGTCAGTTTCCTTGTCAGCAAAATGGAAGAACTGCTCTTCTTATTCCTGAAATTGTCTATGTACTTGTGTTTCTGAAATCCTCGGGGCTTTCTGGAGAAGGAGGCTGAGAGTGGTCTGAGGTTTAGCTCTTGGGAAGAGAGCAGCAGGCAGGGTGGGCCAGAGGGGCCCAGAGAGGGAGGCAGAGATTACGGTCCTTTGGAAAGTCATAGGCCCCTTTTGGGTCTTGGTTCCCCCATCTCAAAGGCACAGGGGCAGGACTAGGGGATTTCCCAGGTGTCTCTGGATTTAATGCTCTAGGGTCCTGCTGTTGGTGAGGGCGAATCCTGAAGTAGTTCCCTAGTTCCCAGCACCTCTGCTCTGTGTAGCTGGTGGACCCCATGCCCACCCTGCTCTGTTTATCTTATTATTACTCTCTCTGGGAATGGCACTGAGTGTGCACAGTCCAGGCCCTGGGAAGGTTGGCTCTGCCCTCTTATGGCCATTGCGACTTGTGGTCTCTTTCCTGCAAACCTGTCAGCATTCTGAGGGTGGCCAGTGTCCTCCACATCTCTCCTTCTGCAGACTCCCAGGGGTCCCGGGCAGCATTCGAAGGCAAGCACAGGACCTTGGCATTGAATAGGTCTGGGGGCTCCCTCCTCAACTTTGCTACTTAGTAATATTTCTAACTTATTGGGGGCTTACTCCTTTCCAGACACCGCTCTTATATATATTATATATTATGTGTGTATATATATATTTATATATTTGTGGTACTGGGGATGGAACCCAGGGACATTCTACCTTTAAGCGATACCCCAAGCCCTATTTTATTTTTTATTTTGAAACAAGGTCTTGCTAAGTTGCTGAGAGTCTTGCTAAGTTGCTGAGGCTGGCCTCAGGCCTGTGATCCACCTGTCTAAGCCTCCCAAGTACTGGGTAACCAATGTGTGTTAAGTGAACAACTGGCTAAGTAACTTCCCCAGGTGTCAGTTACCTGGTGATTGCACAGCATCAGGTTAAGAACCCAGGGAGTGCAGCTAGACAGTCTCAGGTTTGAATTGTAGTGTTTGCCACTCGAGCTAGCTGTGACCTTGGGTGACTTATCCTTTCTGAGCCTCAGTTTCTTTGGTAATAAAATAGACTAATAACATTTGTCTTGTAGGCTGGGTGTGAGGATTAATGGAGACACATATGTAAAGTTCCTGGCATATGGTGGGCATTCCGCAAATGTTAGCTGCTTTCCCTGAGGATATGTTTTTTCTCTTCTTGCTTCTCATTTTCCCTCTGATGGCCTGTCCTTTGACCGCTTCACTGTTCAACAGCAGTTCCTTAAGAGGATGGAGCTACTGAAGGTGGGGGTTGGTGTTGCCGTTGGCGTTAACCAGCCCAGCTCTCCTGCCCTCCTTCTTCTTCCTTGCGGGATGTGTCTGTTGCTAAGGAGATGCAACATCAGCCCCTGGCAGGTTCCTGGCCCCGTGGCTGGGGTGCTGGCTGCACAGAAGGAGCTAGACGATGGGGATGGGGTGACCTGGGGGGAGGGGGAAGAGGGGGAGGGACTCAGCCAGCTTCCTGGGCTGGGAGTCTGGGTGGGAGTATCAGTCTGGAATCTGCTGGAAAATCTCGGCCGGCTCCCTGAGAAAATGAAGTGTTCATCCTCCTGTCTCCACATGGCTCCTGGAGGCTAGAGTGGAGTTCTTGTCTGGGCCACGGTCCAGCGACACCAGTCTGGGTGTGATGCCCAGACCCTGGGAGGGGGCCATAGCAGCCAGAGTGACTCATAATCAAACTCCTGGCCCTCGGAATGGCACCTTCCCAGAGCAGGGCTGGCAACTGTGTAGATAGATGCTGGAAGAAGCCTGCAGATGATTTGCCATTCTGCACCAGAGAAGGTCAGCCGAACTTGCCCACTGTGGGCATGGCCGGCTCTTCTTGTAGGCTTGAACATGACCTCAGAGGACTGCCTGGGATCCCTGGCCCTCTGGGGACTCCATTTCTCCCTCCCTGCCCCAGCCAGTGACTCTGGGCAGCATGAGAGACGGTGGCTTTTTTATAAACCAGTTAGCCACCTGGACACCAAGGGCAGGAGTAGTCTGTAAGAGCAGAGGTGGAGGAGCCAGGCTGCCAGGATCCCACCCTGTCTTTGTCCCAGCTGTGTGACCCTGAAAAGCCACTTGGCTTATCTGCAAACCAGGGTAATTATAGCGCTTTCCTTTTGGGATTGTTGTGAGGATTAAGCGAGTTGATTCTTGTAGAGTTTAGATCTGACCCAGACATGTTGAGCTCACCGGCTTTGAGCTATTATTGTCTTTTTAAGGGGTACATTCCTGGGGAGAGGCTGGATTCCTGGACACAATGAAAATGGTATTATTGTTACTAGGCTTTTCTTGAAAAAAAAAAAAAAAAAGCCACGAGTCTGGCAACATGGGCCACCTTCTTGCTCGCTGGGGAGGGTTGCAATGCCTCCATTTAGGTTGCCCTTCCTGGACCTGTTTCACTACTTGTCTAGCCCTGAAGGTCTTTTCTATTTTTGTTACATCTCCAAGTCCAGCATAAGCCAATGAAGATATCAGGAGCCCGAGCAGGGCTATGGGACTGAGAAAAGTCGGCCCTCTCCGTACTCGTAAGTGGACCATAAGGGTTCAGACCTCAAGGGTGTCAGAGGAGGAGGAGGAGGAATTAGAAGAGATAGGGGGGTGGGAATGCGGGGCCTGGCCAGCCTGTGTGGGGCTGGCAAAGCCCAGGCAAATAAATGCACTGAACTTGAGCCACCTGGCTCAGAAGGCCTGCACTCGTGGCCCTGTTTAGCTGGAGCAGGTAAGGTTGAGTCACCCTCTGTGTCTTTTAGCTTTTTGTTTTCCCCAACACAGCATCTTAGGGGCAGGGAACTTGACCTCCTTACTGGGGGGAGATTGTCACAGTCTTCATGAAAGGGACCAAGCACTTGTCATGCAGGAGGTTCTCAGTAAATACTTGTCGACTGAATATGCTGATGAGTGTGTGAATATAAGCCAAGAATTTAGCTCCACTCTTCAGAAAACCCCTCGGTGTCCCCTCCCATTCCTGCGCTCAGCTCCTCCAGCTGGCTGGAGGGCAGCAACTGTGTTACTTTTGCTTACTATTGTATGTGTAGGGCCCAGCTCAGGCCCCGGCACATAGTAGGTGTTCAACCAATACCTGTTGAATGAATGGATGGATGAATCAAATAAAAAGCTTCTGACCTGCAGTGTGAATGCTGTAATTGTGCTCTTAACAGCTGGGGCGGGGAGGCTTGAACTCCTCTAGGTAACTCATCTGACTCTACCGACCAAGTAGGTTGAATCGACACAGCTGGGCCCTATTACATGAAACTCAATGTACCAGAGCCCAAGCCATCTTCTGACGTTTGCTGTCATCCTTGAAGCTCCTGATGTCCTTGGCAGGCTGTCTCACCAGTTGTCCTGTTCCTTATTTCTCGAGCTGTTGTGTGCAGCCAGTCAATGGGCCCTGTTATCTTGTCATTGGCCACTGCACTTGGAACCGTTCCTCTGCGGGTTTTGGGTTTCTGCTTATCTCACCATCTTAGATCCACTTGTTCAGTTCTGAAAAGGCAGCAGCTTCCAGAAAGACTAGAGGAGAGTCCGAGCAGTGACAGAGCTGCCCGTTACTCCTCAGACAAGATGCTACGGTGGGAAAGGGCTCCAGCTCTGGCTCAGGGACCAGCTGGCTCTGTGACCTTGGGCAGAGTGACCTTGACTGCTCCATCTCTCTGAGCCTCGTCTCTGAGCCCCTCTCACATCATTAATTCTATGTCAATACACAGGAATGGGTTTCCAGAAGTGGAGCGATTTTTAAGTTGGTATATGCTTCTCGAGGAAATTGTAGCCGTTTTCATTTTAAAACTTTTCATTTAAGCCCCTGTTCTGAGTGTAAAAACAGCACTAGCTACAAGGAACTCATATTTTGTGATTTATTGGGAGTATTATTATGATATCAGAAAAGGGTAGTTTTTTTATTAAATATGTTTTTAAAAGGCTTGCTGCATTCTTAAGTGTGATTTTATTATATCTCCGAGCGACTTTTTTCCCTGATGAAGAATAGATCTGTGATTTATAACGCGCCTTCACTCCTGGAGGCTGGCTGTGAACATATTCTGTAGCGTTACATCATCCCTAAAGGCTGCTTTGGCTGTAGGAGTGTCCAGGTTTCTAAGCATATTGCAAAGACTGAGTTGCAAGGCTCTTTCTAGAAATCAGGATAGCCCCAAACTGTCCATGCCTGTGTCTAGCCACACATGGAGGAATCGTAGAAAAGAAAGGGTCTTAGAGGTATACGAGCCCAACTCTTTTATCATTTAGATTAGGAAAATAAAGACCCAGAGTGGAGAAGAGACCTCCCCCAGGTAAATGGCTCAGAGTATTCCCTCCCTGTCTGCCCCTTGCTCATTCTGTACCCCTTGTTGGGTCTAAACCCTAGTCCTCCTAAAGTGAACATTTTTGCATACACCCAAACCAGGGCTCATGCCTGGGGTGGGGGAGCTCTCCCTGTATCGTGACTTGCTTTCCAAGCACCTCTGGGCAGAAAGGCCACTACTGGTTCAGCCTTCCAACTGCATCTACACATTTTTCACCACCAGCGAGGTGCTAATATCCAGCAGAGAGATCGTTGGCATAATTTCTCCAGAAAAAGAGGCTGGAACACTTAGCAAGTTCAAATTCAACAGTTTTATCAAGTCCTAAAGGGCCACCCCTTTCTTCCCTCCCATTATCACTGCCAACCCCAGTAAGGCTTTTGCTATCATAGGAAGTCAGGGTGCACAAAGCAGAAACAGCACAGGCCAAACCAGCAGGTACAGGATACATTACCGAGTCAACCGAGCAAGCAACCATCTGGGAGCAGCCATCTTTGTTAAGGGCAAAATAGAAGCTCATGAGGATACAAAAAAGACAGGACTATCTTGATTCTTCTGAAGGAGTAAGTGAGGCTGGATGGGGAGACTTTCCTTTTCTGTTTTCTCAGAAAACATGCAAAGAAAGGCTTCACAAACAACTAAGGTTGCATCAGTATCTCCCAAACTTCCCTTTTCAAAGATGGCCACCCCTGCTGTCCATTCAGAGGGAGCACGCAGCAGAATCTACTGGGCGTGGAGAGAGACAGGCAGCAGGAGAGAGATTTAGTTTTCCACAAAGGTTGTTAGTTTAGTTTTTTTTTTTCTTTCTTTATTGATGGGATTTATAGTGCATATAACTGAAGGCAAAGTCCAAGGCCTAGAGAGAGATATGAGGCCCGAGAGAGAGTCTCAGAGATTCTAAAGGCAGCCGAAGAATACCCACCTAAAAAGGCCACTTGAGCTGCAAAAAGGATAGGGCGGGGAGATAGAGAGAGGGATGGGGACAGGATTGGGGTGGAGGAAGGAGTTTGGGAGGAAGAAGACAAACACCAGTTCAGAAATTCTGCCAAAGGTGACTCACAGGAGCTACTTTATATCCCAGTTATGAAGATATGAGCTGGGCTCAAGGTAGGAACACTTGCTTCAGGAGATGGGAGAAGAGTAGCCTCAGGCCAGATACAGTCCCCCGGGCCCTGGGGGTGGGGGTAGTAGTGATGGGACTTTCCCAAGCCCCTGTCATGGTCTTCCCAGGGGAGCTGATGTAAATGTAAGGAGACTTCCTCCACCCAGGAGAAGCCTGGGGCTGAGGACCTGGATCTGGAGGCCACCCAGAGCTCCCCGGTGGAAGGCAACTTCCCTCGTTCCTGGGCTGCAGCCGGGGCCCCACTCACCCACACAGGCTGTGCCATCCTCATTGGGCTCGAAGCCCCGACTACACCTCTTGTTGGTCCGGCACCTGTAGCTTCCGTAGGTGTTGACACACACAGGCTTGTCTCGGGGGCACACGAATGGAAACTGGATGCATTCGTTGGTGTCTGAAAGGGGAAGGAGGCGTGGGCAGTGGGTCCCAGCTCAGGCTCTGCCTGCCCACCCACCCACTCTGTGGCCTCAGGGCCTATCCCTTCTCCTGCTGGGCCTCAGTTTCCCAACTTCAGTCCTCTTGGCTGGTTCCTCTGTACTTGACCTTTACATGTTGGGGAGGTGCTTGGTCTTGGTCTTGGGTTTTCTTTTTTATCCACCCCAATTTCCCTAGGTGAAGGAGATGTGGGCTAGTGGGTCCCAGCATGGTGCTCAGTACCATGTAGGAGGCACATCAATCCCTGTCAGATGCTGAAAAGGCGGAGGGGGTGGGCTGGTGATCTCCAAGGGTCTTTCCAGCGCACAGAAAAGACTGAGGTTTCCATACACCTGCGCTGTTTGGCGTGGGCCAGGGTGGGGTGTGGGGAGTGTGGGGGAGTCACATCCTCCTCAGGGCACCTTCAGCATCCCTGTCCCTGTACATTCTCCTTTTGAGGTCCTTTGTCCAGGCAGGGCCCTCCACTGGAAAACTGCCTCCCGCCTTGGTGCATAAGTAAGTCCTAGTCATCCCTCAGTCCCAGTTTAGGCCACCATCCGGGACACTCCCTAGACAGGTTTACAGCCCCACTTTGTGCTCTCAAGTCCCTGCTCCATCCCAGCCTTGACCCCACGTGCGGTCATCAACTGTCCCCTGTGAGCCTCCTCATCGCTGTAAGCTCTGCAAGGGCAAGACTGTGCCTCTCTGGTTTTCTTGTGTATCTCTGCAGCAAATGCCGTAGCTCTGAGCTAACAGGTGGCATTAGAACTGACTTGCGTCTAAAGGAGGGAGAATCCTTGGCTTGACTCCTCATTGCAGGTCACTGGGATGGGAGACAGGCGAAAGGTCTTCTGAACCCTCTGAGCAATTCCCTACCCTAAACCCTTGGAAATATTTCAGAAGGTCACGGGACTCCCAGGAGCTGTCATCTGGAAGCTACCTGCCCCCAGGACTGACCAGGCTGCAACCTCCCATCTGCACTGTGACTGCATTCCACGTCTGTTTTGCCTGGATGCTCCCAGCAATGCCCACCCTGCCTGCCAGCTCCTTGCTGGCTGCTCTGCTGGCTGCCAAGGCGTGTGGCTCTTCTGCCTGCACCAGGACAAAGCTTGCCCGCCAGAGTCTCCAAAGTTCCCGTGGTGGTGCGTCTTCTCCCAG
Source organism: Graphiurus murinus (assembly GCA_004027655.1). Classification (NCBI taxonomy): domain Eukaryota; kingdom Metazoa; phylum Chordata; class Mammalia; order Rodentia; family Gliridae; genus Graphiurus; species Graphiurus murinus. Next base: position 7,459 of record PVLC010015649.1, read on the forward strand.
GCTCCTTCTCTCTATATTCATGGCAAGGAGACACTGCCAGTTCCCAACTACAGTGAGTCAGCCTGTCGGTCACCAACATCACTCCCACCTTGGTGAGTCATGTGGCGGTCATCTTGTCATCTGGAGCCTGGGGAACGAACAGCACCTTCCTCTCCTTGCACTTGCCACCCCTGTTTGAACCCTGGACATTGCCACGGGTCAGGCTGACATTGACCAGGGAGCCCCCATTCCCTGGGGCCTGCAGGCAACTCACCCATGCAATGGCCATTTTCCTGCTGGGAGAATCCTTGGCCGCACTGCAAGGTGGGCAGAAGCAGAGACACTAGTGAGTTGAGAAGGTCCCATCTCAGGTCCCTTCCTAGTCACGGCCACAGAGCAGCCATCACTCTAACCCCAGTGTTAGAGGTGCTCTCAGCCCTGAACCCGGGGGGCGCCCCCTCCCTCCTAGGTTCCTTTGCCTTGCACAGGGAACAGGGGTGTGTGTGTGTAAGAATGAATATAATTCAAATCCTGCTAATTTCCCTGCACATGGGATCTACATACCCGAGCTGGACCAGAGTTTGATCCACAGCTGCTCCTCAAAGGGCCCCAGGGGGTGCTAGGGGTTCTAAGCCCCACCCTCAGGGCACTAGGAGGCCTCCTCAGAGACTTGGAAGGATCCAGGAGGGCAGCAGGAGACCCAGCAGGTCAGTCCTTAACCCTGCTCACCACTGGTTGCCCAACTCAGGCCTCAGTTTCGCTCCTCTGTAAAATGGGTACAAAAACACTTGCCCTGCCAATTCTCCAGGGTTTCTGCAAGAAGCAGGAGAAATGTAGGTAGGTGTAATAGTGTGCAAACCAAAAATGGAAGGTTCATTCTGAAGCCTGCCTGCCCTTTGCTGTGATTTCCATTGTTCTAGAGGTCAGGTTTTCTGGTTATGAGGCCCAGACGCCTTGGCCCACCTCAAGTGGGGCCGAGTCCTGAAGCTTGTCCTCATCCCGGGGGTAGGCGACCTCCAGCACCGAGTTCATCTCTTCACTGGCCACGTTCCGGCTCACCATCTTGCCGTCTGGCCAGGTCACCTCCACACTGCTAGCTTCATCCTTCCCTGTGGGAGGAAGGAGAAAGGTCAACAGCAGAGGAGAGAGGGGGCTCTCAGCCAAGGGACTGGCATTAATGTATTCATTCACTTAATAAAAATATTAACGGGGCACTCTTATAAGGACTGGGGAAATGAACAGGCCAGGTTTGAGGCCCCTCTGCTTTAGAGCAATGCTGTCTAACAGAACTTTCTGCAGTGAGCTGGGCGTGGTGTCGCACGCTTGTATTGCCAGCATTTGGGAGGCTGAGACCGGAGGATCTAGGTTCGAGGCCAGCCTCAGCTACCTAGTGAGGCACTCCGAGACTTAGTGAGACCCTGTTTCAAAATAAAGAATAAAAAATAGGGCTGGGGGTAGAGCTTGGAGGTAGAATGCCCCTGAGTTCAATCCCCAGTACCGCAAAAAAAACAAAAAAAATAACTTTCTGCAGTGACAGAAATGTTCTGTAACTGTCCTATCTGATATGGTAGCTACTAGTTACCTGTGGCTGTTGAACACTTGATGCACAACTGAGGAACTGGAATTTAAATTTTATTTTACTTTAAATGAATCTAGCTGGGTGTGGTGGTGCACACCTATAATCTCAGTACTTGGGAAGCTGAGACAGGAGGATCACAGATTCCAGGACAGCCTTAATAATTTAGTGAGACCTTGTTTAAAAAAAAAAAAAAAAAATAGGGCTGGGAATGTAGCTTGGAGGTAGAACACCCTTGGGTTCAATCCCCAGTTAGCCTCCCCCTCAAATTAAATAGTCATACGTGGCTACCACAGTGGGCAGCACAGCTGTAGAAGTCACATTCGGCATGAGGCTGAATTTGGGGAGATGTAAGGCCTGGGCGGTAGGTGGGTTGACTGGTGCCTGGGGTTCCAATCTTGGCTTTACCACTTACCCAGTATGTTGGAAAGATCATGGTGGGGAGCAGGAAGCCAAGAGACATGGGGACAAATGCTAGCTCTGCAGTCTACCTGCTGTGTGCTCTTGGACATCCCTCTACCCTTTCTACCTGTGGAGTTCTGCTAGGGACCATGCCCTCGTCGTCACTGGGAATGTCCCTGTTCTCACGGGGTTTCCATTCTTCATGTGGAGACAGGAAAACATACAAACAAGTAAGTCATGCCAGTCACTGGCAAGCTGTGTGAAGCAAACACAGGGTAAAGAGGCCCTGGCTGGTTGGGGGCCCTTCTATTCAGGGTGGTCAGGGCCAGCTGAGCTCTAAATAAAGCCCTGGAAAAGATGGGGTGAAGGGCACTGGAGAAAGACCATTCTGCAGAGCTGAGATGTTTATAGAAGATAGTGGCGGTGTTCAGACAATATTTGTGGTGAGTCCATATGCACGCATCCCTACAGCAACATGCTACATCACTGGCAGAAAGCAGGGCGGAACGATCTGTCAAGTGTTTAGGCACTGTCAAGGCTGCCCTGGCTAAGGCGGTGGATCCGGTGGGGGATGGGCCTCCCCTGCAGATGGAGTCTGTCTCCTGGGCCAGCAGCTAGGCAGGAGGGCAGTGCTCAGCACACGTAGGAGGGAGAGTGCATCCTCCTCTTGATCACCCACAAAAGGGCTGAATCGGGGTGGGGGGGCACAGGGTCCTATGGAGGGCCCTCAATCCCTATACTCTGCTGGGCATGCTGGTGCATGCCTGTAATCCCAGTACTTGGGAGGCTGAGACAGGAGGATCACAGGTTCAAGGAAAAGCCTCAGCAACTTAGCAAAACTCTCAGCAACCTAGTGAGTGAGATCCTGTCTCAAAACAAAAAATAAAAAGGGCTGGGGGTGCAGCTCAGAGGTAGAACACCCCTGGGTTCAATTCCCAGTATAAAACACACACAGACACACACACACACACACACACACACACACACACACTCCTTATATTCCCCTAAGCATCATTTGCAGGCTTATATCATCACTTGTATGACCTATGAGTTTTCCTAATGTATACATATACCATTGGAAGACAAACCACACTTAAAAATGCTGTTGAAGCTGGGCGTGGTGGCACACGCTTGTAATCCCAGCATTTGGGAGGCTGAGACCAGAGGATCCAGGTTCTCGGCCAGCCTCAGCTGCCTAGTGAGGCACTCTGCAACTTAGTGAGACCTTGTTTCAAAGTAAAGAATAAAAAATAGGGCTGGGAGTATAGCTCAAAGGTAGAATTCCCCTGAGTTCAATCCCCAGTACCGCAAAAAAAAAAAAAGTGCTGTTGAATTCATATTGGCTTTTTGGCTTTTGGTTCTTACTATCCACTAAAGGACGTGACAATGACAGCTATTATGGGTTGGAGGGCAGTCTGTGAGATATGTTGATGTATAAAAGGGGTTTTCATATTTTAGAAAAGGGGGCTTGGAGCCCCCACACAGACTTTGAGGAGAATCCAGGGAAGGCCCCTTTGTGCAGAGGCCCGCCATGGGGCAGGGGCCATGATGGTATTGGGTGGAGAGAAGTGCCGGGCTGCATGTTTCTCCCCGGTCCCCAGGTGTCAGTGGGGACCTTGCCAGCCACGCATCAAGCTTCCCAGTCCCTCCTGGGCCCCCCAGAAGCCTCCCTGGCATGTTGCTGCTGTGCGGGGAACCGGTGAGGACAGGACCAGCTGCCACATTCTGGAAGATTCCCAGAAGGAGCAGCCCCGCCCCTGTGGGCACAGGGGCAGCGGTCCCGGGGGGAGCTGGACCACAGGGCCCTGCACTCACAGTCTACTTCCCCCACAGACCCATCTCCTTCCAGCCCCGACCTTCCTGGATCTGGCTTTTGCTTTATCAAGCCAGAAAAGACTTCCTACCAGACCCTAGTCCTCCTTCAGTGTGCAGCTCCTGGGGAGGGAAGGAAATGGGGCTGGGGAGTGCCAACTACAGATTTTTTTTTTCTGTTTTGAAGTAGAATCTTGAGGTGTAAAGCAATTTGGCATTTTTAGGGTGCACGGTGCCCAAATTAACTGGCACATGAAAAAAAGTAAACATTTTCCATTAAAAATAAAAAGGAGACAAAGAAAAGCAAATGTTTCTCACCTAAGCCAAGAGAACAGCAACATGAATACATTTTCCAGCCTGACTGAAGAGCCACAAATAACTCAAAAGAGTCGCAGAATATTCATAGACTATCACAAATTTACAGCCTGTGCTTGCGGCTTTGCGGAGCGCACAGTTGAGTCCAGTTTCCTCCCGTCTCCAAACCCAGGAGGGCCGCGCTGAGTGAGCCTGGAAAGCAGTCAGGAGGATTCCTCCTCCGCCGCTGACGGATCTTCTGGTTTGGGCAACCTCTCTGGGCCTCAGTTTCTTCATCTGTAAGGTGGGGGTGCTGACCTAGTACCCTAGCTCCTGGGAAGCACAGTCCTCTGGATATGAACAATCCTCCACCAACTGATCACCATCCTAGTCACCATCTGCTCCTAGACAGGGTCACCCTGTGGTTCCCAAAGGGCTTTCACTTGCCTGTAATAATGTGAACACGTACAGTAAATCCCAAACTGTACAAGTACTTCCCAGAGTTAATGCATTGAATCCTTACCACATTGCCACGAGGAGGGGTTCCACTCCCCATCAGTAGTGGGAATTGAACCCACTGAGCTACATCCCCAACCCTTTTTATTTTTTCTTTTGAGACAAGGTCTCACTAAGTTTCTCAGGCTGCCTTGAACTTGTGATCCTCTTGCCTCAGCCTCTGGAGTAGTGGGGATTACAGGTGTGCAGCACTGTGCCCAGCTATGAAGGCATTAGTTTCATAATTTCCATCTTAGACCTGAGAAGGCAGAGACTTGGAGAGGCAGAGAGAATTGCCCACTGTTACTCAGCTAAGAGCTGTTTGATCCCAGATGCTATTCCCTTGCAACACAGTTGGCCCCACAGTTATGCCCAGCAGCCACTGCGTGCCAACCATTGCACAGGGATCTCAGATTCGTAAATGAGAAGGACCCGGGCCCCATTCAGGAGGAAATGATTCCCATGGGAGTGATGAACACAAGTGATTATAATAAACTGGGAAGGTTAGCAATAGCATTAGCACCACTCAGTGAGAGAGGCAGGCCATTTCATTTGGGTGCTACAGGAGGGGTAAGAGTTTGTGAGACGGAGCAGGGAAGGAAGGAGCATTCCAGGCAGAGGGAATAGTGTGTGCAAGGATATGAAGGTGAGAAAGGGAGTGGTGTGTTTAAAGAAGTTCAAAGTGGGGGAAGCAGAGTGTGAATATATGTACTGGGTAAGACAGGGGAGAAGAGACTAGGGAGGCACATTGAAGCCTTTGCACTGCAAGGTGGGCGTTTTACACCCATTCTCTGGGTGTAGACATTGAGGCCTGGTAAGGTGAAGTGACTTGCAGATGTCTGAGCTGAGGCTGCAACCCAGACTCCTGTCCTTGGGCGAGCTGATGCCTCTGGTGTAGGCTGCACAATTGAAGGTGGCCCAGCTCCTGGACACTGACCAATAGCAGCCTTTCAGGCAGCCAGTCTGTGGGCCTGTGTGCTGGGGAGGGATCGCAGAGGAGGGGCCATTAACCAGCCGAGACACAGGTCAGGGGCAGCAATGCATGGCCTCTGGCAGCTTCTAAAGGACAAAGGCCAAGGAGGCACAGAGAACTGCGCTTTTCAGAAGAATTACAAGCAAAACAGATGGTGGGAATACAGTTGGTGGAATATTTTTACACTTTAATAAAGCAATTTTTATGTGGGCCACTGAATTTTCCTTCCCTAAATGAGCACCAGCCGGCTTGGAGGCAGCTCTGAGTCACTTGCAAACAATTAGCTAAAAGGAAGGGGGGAAGTGGGGTGGGGTGCCGTCAATGCAGGGGGTGGGGTTGCCTGAGTGGCTGACCCCCAGCGGGGGCTGGCATGGGAAAATAGATGACTGGTGCTTGTTTTTATCTGCTGGGTTTGGTAGTGAGCTGGCTCAGTCCACTGCCAGGCAGGAAAAATGGAGAACCAGGGTGATATTTGAAGGGCGGCTGTGAGGGGGCCCGGTGGGGTGCACTCAGCAGATGCTACAAGCAGACTTGATTATTTATGAGTCTGGCTGTTGGTCTGCACCCAGGAGGGGCAGGGACTGGCCGGGGCAGTGTGCAGAGGGACCACAAAACATGGCTAGGGGCTCCTCCTGCCTGTGTGAGGGTGGGGTCCACTGAGAAGGGTCACCTCTCTAAGAGGACCTTGAGAGCTCTCTGCACAAGTGAATGGGCCCTAGGGGAACCCCAGGAGAGCAAAGCCAGGCAAGGTCCCTGAGTTTTATTGTGTGGTGCAATGATGCAGCCCAGGCTCTGCAAGGAGTAAGGGGGAGTGAGGTTCTGAGACCTCTGCGTTTGCTCACACACACCTAGCAAGGCTGGTGCATTGGAGAGGCAGCCGGGACAGGTGTGTATCAGTGGGTACAGCCATGAGCCAGACGCCAAGCATGTGGGGAGAGGCAGGGCTGGGGAGGTTGTCTGCCGAGAGGCACGCGTATGTACTTACATCTACGTCCAGGTAACACACGCTCACCACCCCGCGCTGCAAAGTGAGGCGGAGGCGGTGAGCCATTGATAGAGGGAGGATGGGAGTAGGGTAGTCTGGGGCCAGCAGGAATCTTGTGCGGGCTGGCAGGGGGGCTTCCTGCAGCCCTCTCCCCTCCAGACTACACCTCGACACAGCCTCAGCCCCGCTCTGCTTCTCAGATATGTAGCACCCCCAGGCAGGCCTTTCTAGGATTCCTGTTCTGGAGCGCTCCCCTCTCACCTCAGACTGTTCAGAAGATTGTTTCCACAATCTAGCTGTCCATCAACAGGGGACTTGGTAAATAAATGATGAATGCTGCCACACAGTGAAATACTTTGCAACATTGGAAGAAAACATTAAAGATGTGCATAGACTTGCAGGGATGGCCAGGCTAGTATTGTTAAGGGAAGGAATCAGGCAAGTTATTGGAACGTGTGGAGGAATATCACTATTTTTGTTTTTTTAAAACAAACCCAAGGAGTATATATCTTTGAATGTGTTCCTATGCATCTTGAGTAGGATGAAAACAATCTCAAGGGCATGGAACTGCGAACCAGCCAGCCCAGGCCTCGTGTTTGAAAAGCCCTACTCTCCCCTTCCCCCCACATTCCTAATCCCTGTCTTCTACTTGGCATTTTCTTTTTTCATAGCACTCACTATCACCTAACATGTTATATTTTCACCTACTTATTATGTTCACAGTGTATTCCATGCTTCTCCTCCTTCTTCCCCTAAAATACGAGAACATTCATGGCAAGAACCTTTGTCTAGTTACTGTTTGGCGCGTAGTAGGTGTTCAGTAACTATGAACTGAACAACTGAACCACATGGTGCTGGGGGAGGGTGACGGGAGAAACATATATATATTTTAAACTTACTATTTCAAACACCACAGTGAGGTTGTGGGTGATTTTTACATCCTTTTAAAAATAATTTTCATATTTTCTAATTTTCCTATAATCCATATGCATTGTTCTTGCAATCGGGGGGAAAAAAGAACAAAAGGCGTCTAAGAACAAGAACAAATGGTATTCTTGCTCCAGGGCTCCTGTCAAGGGGATGTGGCCCCTGCTGGTGGCTTGTGGGTCCCTTTGGGGCTGTGCTCTCCCACAGCAATGCTGGCTTGGACTTTCCTGGCTCTGCAGACACCTCTCTGTCCACCCTGCCCTCTCCAGCCCAGCCCTGGAGCCCCTAGGCAGCTTGGCCAGGCCTCCATACCACCAACCTTTCCCACTCCTTGGACTGAACACTGCCACCTCTGGCCTTTGTCCAAACCAGCCAGCCCCTAGCAGGCTCTCCTCAGCCCCTGCCTGTGTCTTCTAAATTCCTTCCTTCCTTCTACCTAATTCCATCCTACTTCTCTGGGAAAGCTGCCCAGAGCAGAACTAATTTCTCCCGCCTGGTTCTTTCAATGCCCCTGGAGCAGTGTGACGGTGCCCAAACCTGCCTGGCATTGTGGGCACCGTGAGGTCTGACCGTGAGGTCTGGCCATGAGGTCATGTCGAGGAGGACCGAGAATAAAAGAACAAAGAAAGAGAAATGCCCCTAACCATTGCCCTCCCCTGAGACGACCTGGCCACTAGCACCCCAACCAGCGGCTTACACAAATACTCCTGTACCCCCTAACTTCCTTGCCCCATAAAAGCCCCTAGCCTTAAGGAAGTGGGCTTTCTGATTCTTGTGGGCTCTCTCCTCGGTCAGATGCCTTCTTCCAGGTTTTATTCCTAAACAAAGCCTGTTCCCTGCTACTGGGCTGTGTTTTCTTTGTCCTCATATACCCCAACAGGCATGAGTCCCTGCGTCCACCTGTCCCTTCCACTGGACTGCATGCCTGGAGGGCAGGGAGTCTTCCTTCTTATCTGTCTTTCCCCCCAGTCTCTGCCTCTCTCCTCTTCCCCAGGCCTCATTTTTGTCTTTCTTCCTCTGTTCCCTCTCTTTCCTTAGTCTTTCCCAATGATTCCCCACCAGCTCCCTCTCTTCCTGCTCTCTAGCTGGCTCCCCCATCAATCAGGAAGGCCCATACTATGCTCAATTCATAAAGGAGGTTCTCCTGGGACTCGAGAGGCCTTGGGGCTGCAGGGCTGGAGCGATGCATCCCAGGCTGTGTCCCTGCTGCCTGCTGAGCCATCTCAGCGGAGTCTCTGCAAGCCTGTCCCTGAGAGTAGCCTTCCTTTAAGTGCATCTCTGAGACGCAAGTCCCGCAAAAGAGAGGAGCCTTCCCAGTTGAGGAAGCAGGTGTGTTCTGGTGGGGGCAGATTCTGGCCAGAGAAGGGACCCTGGAAGGCGCTAATACACATTTTTTTTTTTGGTACTAGGGATGGAACTCAGGAGCATTCTACCTCTGAGCTACACCCCAGCACTATTTTATTTTTTATTTTGAAACAGGGTCTCACCAAGTTGCAGAGGGCTCCACTAAATAACTGAGGCTGGCCATGAACCTGCATTCCTCCTATCTCAGCCTCCCCAGTACTGGAATTATAAGCGTGCACCACCCACCGCCAGCCATAATACACATCTTAAAATAGCAGAGGCATCCTGTGGGATGTGGTGACAGACAACTCAGCCCCAGTCCTGGCCTTACCATTGATTTTCTCTGTTAGTCTCAATTTCCCTGTCTGTCCAGTGGAGTGGGGATTGATACCCAGCCAGATAGCTGGATAAACGTCCCACCTATGAGACCATGGTGGCCACTTTGGTGTTTGGAGGGCCTTCCTGAGTCACCTGGTAACTGAGGGGATGCAGATGTCCAAGGAGAAAGCAGAGCAGAAGGACCTTGGCTGGCTGCACACAGAACAGCAGGAGGTGGGGAGTCAGTGGTCAGTAACTCAGACTGTGGTGTCCAAAGCCAGCCCTCCCTACTGTCTGGAGGTGTGATTTGGGGTAAGTTACTGGATCTCAGCCTCAGTTTCCTGACCTGTCACATATGCCTAATTCAAGTTGTGGCAAGAATTGAATGAATGATCCATGCAGAGAACCTGGCCCAGTGGTTGGCATGTATACCAAGTGCTCCATAAATGTTGGCTACTGCTATTCTGCAAGAGGACTATGTATTTAAAAGTTGTATGTACCTTTAAGGCCAGCAGAGCAAATGGCTGCCTTAGGAGTGATCAATGCCCCAACCTCAGCCAGACCTATCCTGGGTGCAATAGCCCAAGAACATGCTCATATAACCAGGCCCTGGGTCCCCTAAATATTTATTGCATCTTTTTCAGACTATATAAATATTATGTGTTCCCTATAAAAACAGGTGCATGCGCGAACACACACACACACACACACACACACACACACACACACACACATCAAAACATATGGAAGAAAATAAAAATCACATCCTCAAGCAGGCCTGGGTTTGAATCCCAGCTCTGCCATATAACTAACCTGTGACCTTGGGCAGGTTTCTTAATTGTTCTGATCCTGTTTTCCCATTTGTGAAATGGGGATAATAATGCCCATCTTGGGACAGTTATGAGGACTGAGTGAAGCAAAAATAAAGGGCCCAGGATGGTGTGTGGAAGAAGTGGGAGTCACTACAGTAACCCAGCCACTCAGGGAGCACTGTTCACACCTTTCACATTCCTTTTCAGTTCTTTTTTGTGCACCCAAGGCGTGTGTATAATATTAACATTTGTATGTTTATTAATTTGAGACAATATTGCCTAATGTTTTTATATTAAGATCCTAGCACCTCATGAGGTGCTAGCACATGGGAAGGTGTCTGGTTTGAACATGGGAATCTTCGACTTAAACTCTTTCTTAACTCTTTGTGTTTGAGTAAAGACACTCCTGCCCCATTCCCACGCATCTCAATCTTTTTTCCAGTGTTATAATCCCGGTGCCCCTGAAGAAATTTTATACTTTCCCCATGCATTTCCTCCATGCATTTCTTTAAAAACAATTAATTTTAAATAATCAGAGGTTCACAGAGAGTTGCAAAGATAGTACAGAGAGGTCCTGTGTGTTGGTCACCCAGTCGCCTCAATGGTTATAGCTTATGTAATGGCAGGGTTTTGACATGGGTACAGGTGTCTGTATAGTTCTATGACATTTGTCACACACATGAATCGGTGTTGACATCACAATCAAGATAAAAGCATGAAGATGTCCCTTTCACCATCTCTGAGCCTGGGCAACCACCAGTCTTTCCCAGCTCTGTGACTGTCATTTCAGGAAGGCTATGTGCATGGAATCCTGCTGTCTGTGGAGACTCGCTCTTCTCACTCACCACAAAGCCCTGGAGGTCTATCCCAGGTGTCATATCAATGGTTTTTACTCCTCTTATCGCTGAGTAATATTCCATGGTATGGATGTACCAGTTTGTTGAATCATTAACCTCCTGAAGGATGCCTACATCACTTTTGGTTTGGGGATGTTAAACATGAACAATAAGTGTAATGACTTTTTGTGTGGATATAAATTTTTATTCTTCTGAGATAAATGCCTAGGGATATAAGATGGTCCCCCAACTTATGATGGTTGGACTTAGAGTGTTTTTACTTTATAATGGTGTGAGAGTGATAGGCATTCAGTAGAAACTGTACTTTGAATTTTGAATTTGGATCTTTTCCTGGGCTAGTAATATGAAGTATGATTTTCTCTTATGATGCTCTGCACTCTTGGCACTTAACACTCTGAAGTTCTGCACTGAGCACTGAGTCCTTGGCAGGTGCTCTGAGTTGTGCTGCTAAGCTAGGATATTCAGTAAGTTAGGTGTACTCAATGCATTTTTGATTTGCAGTATTTCAACTTACAGTGTGTGTACTGGGACAGACCCCATTATTACTGAGGAGTACCTGGCTCATAGACTAGTAGTCGTATGTTTAGTTTTGTTTTTGTTTTAAAGAACGAATTCAGAAGTTGTACCAGTTTATGTTCCCCCAACAATGTGTGAACGAGACAGTTTCTCCCATCTCTTGGAGCTATCCATGTCCTTACCAGAATTTGGTATTGTTGGTATTTCTTACTTGAACTATTCTAATAGGCACATGGTGGTATGTCAGTAATGCCACAGGTATAGTGTGTATCTGTTTATGTGATATGTGTATATTGGTGCATTTACCCATAGAAAAAAGATGGGACTTTTTCATCCCCCCTTCTCTGCCAAGAGCCAGCTTTCACCCTGTCTCTTTGAGAACACAGTCTCCCCAAGCCTCTATTGGCGGAGAAGACACAGGGCTTTGGTACAACACCTTAAAGACTGAACCAACTTCAAGGGAGCAGCTGCTCTGGATGAGTTTGGTGCAGACCAGCATTGAATCAACAAGGCCTTGGACAAGTGGAGGGTTAAAGACTCCACACTAGTCCCACGGAGGCCCTGGAGTGGGGACTCCTGCAGGCAGGGGACATGAAATCCCAGGCAAGCTTTCCTGCTCCCTTCCCCAATCTCAGGTTCATCGCAGAGTGGGTGTGCCTCCAATACTGGCGTCGGCCACGCTGTCCCAGTGAAGCAGTACCCTGAAGATTCTGGGGCTCAGTCCCTGAATCAAGTCAGGCTGCAGGATTCACTTCAGGACCTGCTCATTGTCCCCCAACCCCACCCTGGGGCCCCGACTCACCCAGGCCAAAGTGTGCCACGGGCTCCATCTCGCACAGGTAGCCCGAGCCCCCATCGATGATTCTCAGGTGCGCCCCACTCTTCTTGGTGTAAAGCACGACCTTGGCCCCCCTGGCGAAGGCCCCGAACCGGGTCCTCGGCACCACTCGCAGCCAGTTGTTGCTGAAGCCCTAGGAGGAGAAAGGCAGATCCGGCATCAGTGAGGAGGCTGGGAAGAGCGGGGAGCCCCCCCCCCGGGGGGGTGCAGGGAGGGAAGAGGCAGAGAAGGAGGCAAGAGCAGGGGCAGAGGAAAGAGGGGAAGAGGAAGCCAGACAAGGAAGGTTAAGTAGGCAGAGATCAGCTCAAAGGAAAGAGACACCGGGAGAGTCAGGATGAATAGTTTATGGTAAGTGGGGAGCAATGGCATACACCTGTGTCCCACTACTCCGGAGGCTGAAACAGGAGGATCAAAAGTTTAGGGCCAGTGTGTGGTAGTTTAGTGAGACCTTGTTTTATTAAGAGTAAGAAAAGAGAATAAGAGTAAGAAAAGTAGAATGTCCTGGGTTCAGTCCCCGGTGCAAAAAAAAAAAAAAGAAAGAAAGAAAAAGAAAAAGGTAAATTGTTTAGGGTACAAAAGTGACAGCAGCAAGCAGAGGGGGTAGGCAAGGGTTTCTCCCAGGTGGCAGCCCTTCCCAAGGGTTACTGTGCAGCTGGGAACTTGTTTGCCTCCTCCAGGCCCTGGAATGACTGTGCACACCTGATTCCCCCGGAAGACAGACAGCGGCTGAGCCATGGACTCTCCGTGGGACAAGATGAGGTCCAGCATACCATCTCCATCGAAGTCGGTCACCACGCCCCCTACAAACAAGGCAGAGTCACCTCTGGCTGTAGGGTGTGGGAGACACAGAAAGGACAGGCGCACAGGGCTTTGGGCCCATCTCCCTCCTCTCTAATGGCTGGTTCCGGGCAGGGATTCAAGGGACAGGACCCCCTTTCCTTCCCCTGGGTATGGCCGGCAGTGTGTGGGGGCAAGTTCCTCATCCACTGGTCTCTGTTATGGCTTGAATAATACACCTTTTTATCGGAAGAAACAATCGTTTTGTTAATTTATGAAGTGTTAGCATGTACATGGTCTTCTTTGGGTCTTTGTTACAACCCAGAGAGGTGAGGAGGGCAGCTATGATGATCTCCATTTTATGGATGTGGAAAAAAGACCCAGAAATGAAGTAGCTTTTCCGAGGCCACAAGTGGGGAAATGGCAGACCTGGGTCTTGGGACTCCTAGTCCAGTGCTCTTTGACACCAAGCTGAGTGCCAAGAGGGGAGGGGTCAGACACAGGATCCCATGTCTGGGAGCAGAAAGGACCCATTCCTCCCCTTCCCATCCCCACCTGGCAAGGCGTGGCCAGGGAAGATGCCACCCACCCTCCCAGCATCACAGGGATTGGGAGAGAGACGGTCTCTCTTCTACCTCCGGCCCGGCAGCGCCTGGGGCTCCTCCCTCTCCGCTCTCACCCCTGCCTTGGGGCTCGGCACTCAGAGTGGTAGGAACAGGAGAAGCTGTGCTGGGTGATTGGCTCCTGGTCCTGCCTGCCCTCGCCCTGGGGTTTGGGCAGCACTGGGCTGGGGGTGCAGGCCGGAGCCTTGGGGGGCTCTCACCTGTGCCCCGGCCCTCAGGCTCCAGGGCATCGCCAGGATTGAGCTCCTCGATGAGGGGGTCTCCGTGCTCCCTGCGGATGACGCTGCAGGAGAGAGAGGCTGGTTCTGGTGAGGCTTAGGTGGGCCCTGGACCTAGAGGCCCAGTCACTCCATTCTGTCCCCTGAGCATCCCTGGCCCCTGTATGCGCGCTGCCACCTCGATGCCCATGGAGACATTCTCTGCACACAGACCCTGCCTACATCCTGGTGGTTCCCTTCTTGGGTTTTAATTTATGTTGGCAAATATTGATTTTTCCTTCTCTAATGGATGAATTATAGACAGCCCGGGGAAGGGCAGTTGATGGATGGAGAAGGGCAAGGGTACAACTACCTTCAACCGACCTTCACTCTCCTCCAAATGGCACTGAGCTTCTAGTCCTGAGTGCTACTCAGGGCCTGGGCCCCATGCAGAAGCCCCCGGGAGCCGTCCTGCCCCCTCTGCCTTTATCACATTGGTGGCCGTTAGCACTTCCTGCCTGTGTTAAGCTGTGTAGCAGTGCAGTTATCTCCTGGGTTGTCTGTAAGCTCTCTGCAGGCTGGGACCTTGTGTTATTCATCTTTGCATCTCCTGAGGCATCTAACACAGTGCTCAGCTCCCAGAAAGCTCCAGGCACTCCTGGGTAGATTCCAGAGGTAGACAAGGAGAGGGGTCCCCTTGGGTTGCAGGGGTTCTGTCTGCTTTGGACTGTGAATCCTGGTCATACACATTTGTTTCTGGGAAGTGTGCTGTTGAAGTCCAGCCCTGTCTCCACGTTCAGCTGACTGCTGATGAGGGTTGTGCGCCTTCCTCTCTAGCTTTTCTCACTAGTTACATTCTCTTAGTGGTAGGTGCTCTGTCTTCACTGTGTGGAGCAATGCGGGGGAGGGCGAGTAAAGTCACAGCCAGGAGGAATCTGTGGCCCTTTCCCTATCACACTGTCTGCCCAAAGCACAGAGAACCAACAGGGGGCTGTGAGGTGGCCACTGCTTTCAGAAAGGGCACGGTATCCCCAGAGCTGGAGCCCGTGGTGGTCAATGGCAGAGAGCTGGCAGAACTGCAGGCAGATGCCTGTGAGGTGTCCTCTGTCCACAGGGGGCATCTATGTTGAGCATAACTACGTGTTCCTGGGTATGTGCATACCTGCTGGAGGTGTGATACTTCAGCCTGCGGACAAACAAAGTCCCTTTGACCATTCCTGCCCTGCAGACTCTGCCATAGCTAGGCAGAGCCAGCTCTTGGTTCAGGTGACAGTGTAAAGATTCCTGAGGAGAAAACCCAGCAGTTCCACTGCATTGGCATATTCATGGAGCAAATTCTGCAGTGTGTGCCAGGCCCTGATGGGCCTAGGGGTACTGTGCGTATCAGGAAGGATGGAGCGAGCTCAGAGTTCCTGTTGACTGGGAGTCACACACACAAGTGAAGGCTGTCGGGGGTGGGGGTGGGGGTGGGGGTGCAGAGCTGAGCAGTCATGAAGGTTTCCTAGAGGAAGGCCGGCTCAGCAGAGACCAGATCGGTGGTGAGTCCATGCCACTCAGATGCAGGAAGAGGAACAGGGATTGGTGGGTGCCGGCAACGTGAGAGCCCAGGCCCAGCAGAGCCCAGAACTGAAAGAAGCTTGGAGTGTCTGGTACTTAGTGTAAAATGCAGAGTGAAGAGGCTGGGGACTTGATCTGAAAGCAAGGGGAGTTTGCAAGGGTAGTAAGTGGAACAGGGGTGTGCTCAGATTCACATTTCAACAGCTTGCTTTGCTGGACTAGAGACAGGAGAGGGCTGGAAGTGGGGTGGGGGGCGGTTCAGGGATTCCTAAGAAGCCTGGGTGGGGGGAGAGTTGAGAACAGATCAGAGGCATGTTTAGATGTATAAAAGGATGGTCATGCACACCCCAGCAGGCCTAGTAGAGTCCCCGTTTAAACTTGCTGTCTTTCTGTGATTATCAACAGACCCTTTCACTTGGATTTGTGTCTGGTTTGGGTGACACATTGCCCAATATCTTTAAGAGCTGCAGACTCAAGCGCACAAGGCTTTGGGTCCCCAGTGCCTGGCCATGCCACAGGGCAGCCCTAGGCTCAAGGAGCCCATGATGCTCTGCTCAGTGACAGGTGAAAAGCCTGAGTGGCGTGGGGCAGGTGGGGTTAACTTTTCTGAGCTGCCAGCTGAGCAGCAGTCCCAGCTGTAGCCCCTGAGCTGTGTGCTCAGGACCCAGCCATCTGCCGCTGGGACTTGGGGCCCAGCCATGTGCCTAAGAGTGGCTTCTGCTGCCCCGGCATGGAAGCAAACACACTGCTCCACTGGGTAGCCACGTGGTGACTCTGTCCACTGACAGCCTGGGGCCAGCCCACTCTGCCGCAGGGGAATCTGGGAGGTTGGAAGCAGGCCCAAAAGACTGGTGAGCAGGCAGGGGGGCTGCCTGGGTTCTCAGGCCATGGAGATGGGAGCACTAAACTTGTAGGTGCACAGAGGCCCTGGCAAGTGACACTTTATTAGCCAGAGAAGGAAAGCAGTGTCTCTGTTAACGAGCAATTGATCTTCTGCAATTAATCTGGAAGTTGTGAATAAGCTTTTTGCAAGGCACCTAATTAGTAAATCTGGTGCCTTGGGGGGTGATTACATCCAGTCAGGATTGATGGTTGGCTAATAATTATATTTAAAAACATGCTTAGTCACAGCTCACGCTTTTTATTAATAGTTGGGCCCTCCTGAGAGAGGAGATAGGAACCTGCAGGGCTGAAAAGGGGATCTGACCCATTCCCTGGTTCCAAGACTTTTGTCCTACCCTCCTCTCCCCGCCTAGTTCTGAACACTATTGGCATGTTTCAGGTGGGGAACAGGGACCTCTCAGGCCACGAGTCCTGAGGTCTGTTCCAGCAGCAGTTCTCAAACTTTAGTGTGATAAGAATCACCTGGGGCCAGCTGCCCTCGTTAGAAGTCCCCTGGGCCTTGGCCCCTGGGGTTCTGACCCTGGAGATCTGGGGTGGGCCCTGGGATCCTGAACTCTAAACAAGCATCCTGGGTGCTTCTGAAGGCAATGGTCTCTAACTCCCTCCCCTCCCCTCAGAGCCCAGAGAAGTCCTCAGAAATTCAACCCTTTCTCCCGAGAGGATGCTCAGGTACTTGCCAGTTCTTTCTGTTTCTGAAACTCCCTTTTCCTCATCTACCATTATTTATCTCCTCCAGTGTTTCCTCAAGGATGTTTTGCACAGCACCAATCCCAAGAGACAAAATCTTTGGGACGACACATCCTGTGGTCAAATCTACTTGGAACACTCCATCCATCTTTTGCAAAGTTGAAGTGCTCATGGTTCTGTTGAAGTCTGTGGTAAATAAACCTGTCTATCTTTGCCTAACCCAGGTTTACCCAAACAGACTTGACTCTGTGAGTCCTTTTGTGGCCGTGGGGCTTCTACCTGGTAGAGCTGGCGTTTGGGGTACTCTCTGGGTCATGTCCTCTCCACTCTCCGCAACAGCGGAGGCTGCACCTTGCCCAGGACTTTCTCTCCATCCCAGTGGCCCCCTGCTCCATGCCAGGGCTCCCCTCCTTCCTGATTTTCCACCAAGGGCCCTCTCCCCCCGGGCACTGACTCACTGGTCTTTGCAGTCCTCCCTTCTGATTCCTAAACCTTCCTCTACCCTCCAGCCATGCTGGAGCGCATACCGGAAGAGGCGGTTGGCTGAGGAGCTACGGTAGGCGATGTTGTTGAAGAAGATCTCCAGCTCCTGGTCATTGTCAAAGTCCGCAGCGATGACCGTGCGGACAGGGGAAGGTGTGGAGAACTTCGGTGAGGCGATGTCCTGGAGGAGAGAGGGCTGTGGGTCAGTGGACAGGGGAGTGGTCTCCCTCTACTATGCGTGTGCCTCCTCACTTCCTTCCCGCTAAGGGACCTGCCTTTGGGACCACAGGGACCTTAGGCTGCTTGGGAGGTACAAGGAGGGAAGGGTAACAGTCACAACTCACACCAGCCAGCACCTCGCTCGCTATTCCTGATCTGGATCACACTTAATTCCCATCAGTTCCTTGAGCAGGGCCGCCATCACTGTTCCGATTTTACAGGGGAGGGTAATTGAGTCTTGGAGAGGGTGGGGAATTGCCCACAGTCACGGCTAATGAGCGGGGCTGAAGTCAGGCTTCGGATTCCAGGTACTGTGCCCTTTCTAGTAAGCATCCCTCTTCCCCCATGGTGAGTGGGAAGCAAGGAGGGTGCTAGAAACTGGTTCATTTGAGTCCAGTCTCCACAAATGAGTAGCTGTGTGACCTTAGGCAAGTTACTCAACTCCTCTGCTCTCGCTTTACTCATCAGCAACTTGAGGATAAAAAGCAGCCCTGGCTGTGAGGGCTGCATGTCAAATGATTGGCATGAGAGAGATAGGCATGAGACAGATCAACGGCGACCTGTGCTGCCCCTGTCCCCAGCACCATGGAAAGCAAAAGGGGTAGCCTTTAGCTGTGTTATTTTTTTGCTGCCTCTACTTGTACTGTTTCTTGGGAGACTTGAGTTTTTTTTTTTTTTTTTTAAATCTCCTTTGAGGGAATTGGAGTGTTAGCTACACCTATCCAGGACTCATGGAGACCCCAGACCCAGGATTGCCCAGCTAGGACCCCTAAGTGCTGGCAGAGTCTTGGGGGAGCCTGGCAAAGGGTCCTGGGTATGGGGTTTGCCTCTGGAATAGAAAAGCTACACAAGATGACCTTTTGTTTTTGAGTAAAACATCCCCAATTGTAGATGGGTCTATCCATTAAAGACTCTTGGGAGCTTGTTTGAATCCCAAGGTATACATGGAGAGGGCGGGGAAGGGCCCCAGAGTTGGGGTCTGTGGGGGGATCCTCTGCCCCGGGCCCTTCACTGCTCTCTGCCCCTGGGCCCGCTGCAGGCTGCTCTGCTGGCCACAGGAAGGGGCCCTCTGGGCTAGCTGGCGAGCTTCCTGTTCCAGGGAGGGAGGCTGTCCCCATCAGCGCAGTAATGAGCTTGATGAAGAGCCAGCCCCGCTGGTCAGGTTGGGCTGAGCGGGGCCTGAAGAGCTGGGCAACAAGGAGACCTCAGGATCTCTAACTCGTTATTGTTCTATCGATCCTATAAAAATGGAAACCTTCATAGCCCCCCTGGGGTTGCCCCACTGGATACCTGGGCTTTTGAGATAATGTATGTAAAGCTCTTAGCACGGTTCCTGGCACACGGGAGGCACTTGATAAATGGGGCACTTACTATTATTATTATTAGTGTTCCTGAGAGCTCTGCAGAGGGGCCCTCAGAAGCTTAGCAGGTTCTTTAACCTCAGCACACTCACATTTGGGGCCGGATGACATTGTGGGGCTGCTCTGCGCATTGTAGGGGGTCTAGCAGCAGCCCTGGCCTCTAATGCTGGTGGTACCTCCTCCCCAGCTGTGACAACCAAAAATGTCCCTAGACATTGTCAAATGTTCTAGGGACGGGGGCGGGGAGGGAGGGCAAAATCCTCTCTGTTGAGGACCTGGGTTGGAACAAAAGCTGGATAAAGATGGAAGTCATGCAGGATGCCAGGGTCAATGGCCCTGAGCTCAGGCAAGCCTCCTTCCCACCTGGATAGCTTGGGCCTCCAGCTTTGGCAGGAAGGGAGCCCCAAAGTGGCTTCTACAGGGCAGGGGCATGTAGAGGAGGCCTCTCCATCATCAGAGACTTCCCTGGGCCCATGAAGCCTCAGGCAATGACTGCCACTCCCTTGGGAGCTTGGGGTGGGACCTGGGCACCTCCAGAACAGTCCCAGCTCCTCCCTGAGATCTGCTTCAGTGATTCCATGCTCTCTTTTGCCCTCCCTGACAAAGAGCCAAAACCCAGCCCATCATGCTGGTGGCACTTTCAATTACTGCCACCAAACAGCCCTTTTGAAGAGTTCTTGGCAAAACAGTCTACTGACAGCCTATGGAGGGAGAGACGGGGAGGGAGGGCCTTGCTGTCACCCTGCCCACCATCTGTTTGTCCTTGGGGCAGTCTCGGGAACTCCATGGCCTCTCTCGCCTTCTCCTGCCACTCTGTCCTGGGTCTGAACCTCAATTTGAAAAGCTCAGGCTGCAGCTACAGGCCAGGTCTTCCTGGAGCCCCCAGAAGCAATGGCCTCCAGCCAGAGAATGCAGTCCACCTGGCAGGGGCTCCTGCCACCCTGGAGGTGCCCCTCCTCCGTGGCCCACCCGCTTTCTGCTCTGGAGCTCAGTGTCCCCTGCATGACACCTTGATCCAGACTCCGTCCTCAGGCTCCAGAGAGCCTCAAGCTCCTCTCAGCCTGGAAGGTGGCAGGGCCACAGCTCCTGTGACAGGACATGCCGGGGCTATTCTGCAGTGCCCAATGGGGGCAGGGATGGAGGAGAGGCCCTTTCTTACCCGGAAGCGGACCTTCCCATGGACGCTCATCTGCAGATAAAGGCGGTGGGGGCCGTTCCAGTTGCCATAGACGATGTCCACTTTGCCATCACGATTGAAGTCCGCCAGGGCGACACCTCGCCCGTGCTGGTGGGGGTCATCCACACCTGGGGAGGGGAAGCGGGAGCCTCTGCAGAGTGGCGTCCCCTGCTTACTCCACAAACGCCGTGAGCAACAGGCAGGTGACCCTCCTACTGTCCCTGCCCTCCCAGGAGATAGGAGGGCACCGCTGCATCTCACAAGTTCTCCATAGGGTGGGCGGTGGTACAGCTGGGCTCCCGGGTTAGTTCAGATTCCTGCCCAAGAACCATAAGGCCCTGCCTGACTGTGCCTACCTTACGAGGCCTTTCTCAGGGGGTCACTCTCCCCCTTACTCACTGAGCTCTGGTCATCTGTGTTCCTTCCATGCTTCAAATGGACCAAGCTCTTTGCAGCCTCTGGACCTTTGCTTGAGCTGGCTTCTCTCCTGGAAAGCCTCCCAGGCTGTGGTTACCCAGCCCCTGGTTTGTCTGCTCTCAGCTACAAGGTCAGCACCTCAGGGAATTGCCCCCTTCCCCGCCCTCAGGAGCCTCGTCTCCTCCATCCCGGTGCTGATCACAGATGCGGTTCTGTTCCTCTGTATTCTACTTGTTTAGGGTCCAGCTTTCCCACCAGACCTGGCGAGGTCAGGCCCGTGTTCAGTTCACCTGTGTGCACGCCTCGTCTACCCCAGTGCCTGCGGTTGCCTGGGAGCTTTCAGTAAGTACTTGCTGAATGAATGAAGAGACATAAATAATTTGACAGCAGGCAAACTGGGATGTTGGTGACAGCAGAGGAAATACTGCAGCCGTGACAAAGGAACCCACGGCATACCTCGCGAGAGCTGGAAGGGAAGCTGTGGCTGGTGTCGCTCGCTTACATGTCCACTGATGAGCTGACCCTGGGGAAGGGTGGCTGTGTCTGGAGCGACGGCCCAGCCTCCTGGCTGCCTGTGACAGACCCGCTCCCCAGGCCAGGCCCGGAGCTGGGGTGGCTGACTCTTTTGGAGGACAGATAGCTGGAGTCATCAGGCCCTCAGGGATGGTGGGCAGTAGGACACTCTAATGGGGGTGGCGATCAGAGACCCCAGGGCACAGCCAAGAGCAGGGAGGTACTGAGGGTGGGGCCAGGAGAAGGGGAGACCTTGCAGCCAGGAGTGCTGTTGGGGGAGGGAGGGACCTGGGGCCTGGGTGGCGGTAGAAGAGGCACTTGGACCCCAGCTTGAGAAAGGGGGTTTGCAAAGGACTGGGTGTGGTCTCCAATCCCTAAGATTAATACACCATTAATTCTTGGTAAAACTCCCCGGCCTGAGCATCAGTGGCCTTCTGCGCTGACCCATTTCTCTCCTATCTATGAGACACCTTGACAAGGAGCTGGTTCCCTTTCACGGGACTAATCGGTGCCAGGCCGCATTTCCCAGCAGCATCTGTTTGGGTGATGAATGCCCTCTTGACATGTCTTGTTAAGCCCCTGCAATCACTCTGACTTTCAATTACGGGCCTAGCACCTTGCCTCTCTCCTCCTGCCGGGCGCCTCCCCCACCATGTCCGTTCACCTCCGCTGCCACCTCTGTAACGCCATGGCAAGTCCTCTGGGCTCTCTCCAGCACCCCTTCCCTTCGCTTCATGAGTTTTCAGCAGCAAGAAGGTCTGCTGCCTGAGCACTGGGAGGGGTGAGCAGAGGGAGGGTCCCCCCAACTTCAGCCTTGCCAGGGAAAGGGAAGATAGAAGGCAAGGACAGGGAGCTCCCCCACAGGGAGACTCCCTCGTAGGAAGAGAGAGTGGATCGGCACATGCTTGGGGATCTAGAACTAAATGGACCATCGATCTATGGGTCTAGAGTCCCACTTACCTCTTCCCTATGCCTCCAAGAAGGAGGCGAAACCAAACCTTTTGTTCATTGGCAAGGTGGAGAAGCAATGGGCAGGGGAGTGGGGTTGAAGGGGAGATGTTATACCCAGAACCTGTGATTAGAGAGTATTCTGTCATTTAGCAAATTTACTAGACGACCACTGAGTGCCGAGAATTGTGTCAGGGATGGACAGATGACTAGAACAGCACCCCAGTCCTTGAGGGGCTCATAGATCAATCATGATTACAATATAGAAGCCTGAACACACACAAGGTACACACAAGGTACACACAGGGGATGGGGGGGCGCAGAGAAAGAAGAGTCAGGCAGCACAGAGGAAATCAGGAAGGCTTCACAGAGGTGACATTTGGGCTGAGCATTCAAGGACACAGAAGTTCTGAAGACAGAGAAAGGGGAAGGCAGTTCAGCAGAGAGAATGCCAGGTGTAAAGGCCCTGAGGTTGACAGAAGACAAGCATAAAAAGGCAGAAAGGGCAGCGGGCTGGGAGCCACAGGCACTGCTTTGTATGAATTTTATCCTGCTTTTTATTGCAGGTGTCTGTTTCTAGAATTTCAGTGCATTTTCTATGTGTGAGGTGGTCTTAGCCTTATTCAGGTCAGCATCCCCACCTCCTAAAACCAGCCTGCTACTTAGCACAGGTCTCATAAATGGTTACTGGATTGAACTGAACTAATGTTCAATTCAGTTCAGGTGAACAGGCCAAGATGGGAAGAGGCAGCCTGGAGGGGAAATTGATGCTGGGAGACACGAGCAGGACTTGGAGGATCACGGGCCAACACCAGTTGTTGGCAAATGACAATGGTCAGGAGTCCCAGCTTCCTCTCTGCCAGCAAACATCCCTCGTTTCCCCGAGGTTCTCTCTGCATGGTGCAGGTGATGACTCTTCTGACCTCCCTGAAGCCAGTGGGGACTGTTCTGCTGGGGCCTGGGGCGGTCAGGGGCACAGGGCAGGGCCGCACCCACTCACCAGCACTGGCTGCCGCGTCCACGAAGGTGCCGTTGCCCTGGTTGTGGAAGAGGAAGTTGGGCCCGTTCTCGTTGTCACAGAAGATGTCCGAGGCGCTGCTGCTGAGGATGGGGCCCACACTGACTCCCCGGCCTCCTAGGAGAGGACAGGGCCCACAGTGAGCATCGGAAGTGAAGCCCAGCCCGCCTGCAGGGGCTCTGACCTTCTGGATGCTTCCCTGAGGCAAAGCTGGGCTCACAGTCTTCATAAACCTGACAGCACTGAAGACGAGGCCAGGGAGGAGCTAGACTGATCAGCTTTGTACCGAAGCGAAGACTCCATGCCCCAAGGAATACAGAGGGTCTTCAGGCGTGCCAGCACCCTGCCCTTCCCTTCAGTAAGTGGCTGAATCATAGTAACGCTTAGACTGGGTCAACCCACGCCTTTTGGTCAAGTCACAGGTCCCCTGATGATTTCCCAGTCTCACTCTGAGTCCCATATCTACTGGTCCCTGGGTGTGTTCCTGCCTTAAGAACCTACAGAAGCCAGATGTGGTGGTATATGCCTGCAACCCCAGGACTTGGGAGGCGGAGACAGGAGGATCACAGGTTTGAGGCTCTCAGCAACTTAGCAAGACCCTATTAAAAAAAAAAAAAAAAAAAAAAAAAAAAAGAGGAGGGTGTAGCTCAGAGGTAGAATTCCCCTTCGTTACACCCCCAGTACTACAAAAACAAAAACAAAAAACCCTACAGAAATAGGTCTGGCTATAGGTACCAGCAATAGGTACAAGGGTTCGTATTTTGCTCTGTTTAACATAGTAAGCAATGATGTCTATAGACAGCAAACTGGTTGAATGGGTTACGGCACACCCATACGGGGGCTCATTCTGCGACTACCAAGACGACGACTGTGCAGATCTATAAGTATTGACTTGGAGAAGTGTCCATGATACACTGTTAACAGAAAAAGCAATTTGCCAAATAATGGTATTGTATGATCTTACTTTTATTGAAAATAGGAAAATACATGATATTTCTGAATATCATGTTTGTACCAGATGCTTGAGTGTGAAGGAAAATGGAGAAGGTCACACTCCAAGATGCGAACCCTGGCTACCCCGATGGGGTAGGACTGGGGAGGGAAGGAGAGATGATAGGTGTCCTTTTATTTGAATATTTTTGTACTGTCTGGCTTGTTGCAATAAGAATTGCTTCTGTAGTTTGAAAGGGAAAAATTCAATGAAAATTATTATTTTTTAAAAGCAAGAAATCAAGCCAGTTAATGTATTAGGATTTGAAATCTCCAAGATTAGCCGGGCGTGGTGGTGCACGCTTGTAATCCCAGCATTTGGGAGGCTGAGACCGGAGGATCCAGGTTCGCGGCCAGCCTCAGCTACCTAGTGAGGCACTCCGCAACTTAGTGAGACCCTGTTTCAAAATAAAGAATAAAAAATAGGGCTGGGGGTATAGCTTGGAGGTAGAATGCCCCTGAGTTCAATTCCCAGTACCGCAAAAAAAAAAAAAAAAAAAACCAAACAAAAAACAAAAAAACAAAAAAACCTGAAATCTCCAAGATCAAATTTGAGCTACCCATGTCAAAAAGTACAACCTTAATATGTCCTGAACAAACCACCCCACCCCATCTCCTGCCAGGAAATCCCAGGCTGCACTGGGAAGCCTTCCCTTGCTCCCCCACCAAAACTGGAAACACTGGGTAATTTACATTATCCTCTGAGCCTTAGTTTCTTCATCTGTAAAGTGGGGATGGTCTGACCTGCCTTTTCTACTTCAGGGTTTTTGAGAGAATCTAATGGGATGAGATATGCCTGTTAGAATGGAGATTATCAAAAAGATGAGAGATTACAAGTGTCCTCGAAGACCTTCAGAAAAAGGAACCCTTGTACACTGTTAGTGGGAATGTAAGTTAGCACAGCCACTATGGAAAACAGTTTGGAAAGTCCTCAAAAAATTGAAAATAGATCTACCATATGATCCAGCAATTCTGCTAGTGCGTATATAGCCAAAGGAAATGAAATCAGTATGTTGAAGAGATATCTACATCCCCATGTTCAATTCAACAGTATTTGCAATATCCATGAAAAGGAATTAACCTTAATGTCTGTCAACAGAGGAACGGATAAAGAAAATGTGGTATATTTACACAATGAAATATTATTCAGCCTTACAAAGGAAGAAAATCCTGTCATTTGCAGCAGCATGGATGAGCCAGAACATTATACTAAGTGAAATAAGCCAGGCACAGAAAGACAAATTCTGCATGATATCGCTCAAATGTGAAATCTAAAAAAGTTGAACTCACTGAAGCAGAGAGTGGAGCGATGGTTACCAGGGGCTGTGAGGCGGGAGCTGGGGAAAGGGGTGATATTGGTCAGGGGGCACACAACTTAGGCTAGACAAGAGGAATACATTCAAGAGCTCTGTTGCATGACATGGTGACTACAGTTAGTAGCAACGCACTGAACACTTGAACTTGCTAAAAGAGCACCACAAATAGGCGATAAGTGTGTGAATAATGCATATGTTAATTAGGTCAAGTTAGCCAGTCCTCAAAATATGTTGTACATGATAAATACGAAGTTTTTAGATGTCAACTAAAAACGAAAACCAAATTGAGTGACATACATGAAAGGGCATTGTGGATCCTATTCGCTTGCTGCTCAGAGTCAGGCCCTATAGCCTTGCCGCTCAGAGTCAGGCTTGTGGACCAGCTGCAGGAGCAGCACCAAAATGCAGAATCTCAGGCCCCATCGAATCAGAAGCTACATCCTAACAAGATCCCTGAGTGTTTTATGTGCATATTAAAGTTCAAAATGTATGTCTCAAAAGTGCCAGTTAGTATAATCCCAGGATACTAACCATAAAAGTAATAGTTCCACACTAACCACTAGTAGTAGGAATAGTTAGAACACTTCAGAACTTGATTTTTTTTTTCTTAATAAATAAGAGCTCAGGCAGAGCCGTGTGATGATGTAGCAGCCCTCCCTCCCACCTCTGGATGGGCCAGGGTTTTCCCCAAAGCCACTGTGCTAATTTGAGAAGGGGGTTCTCTGGGTTTGTAGGTTCCCCCATCCTGAGAAATGCCCTGGAAGAAGTCATGGGGCCTTTCTCATCTGTGCAAAAGGAGCTGCCCAGCAGAGATGGCTCAGTCACTTGCTGCTCCTTGTTAACACCCTCTGGGCCTTTGCCTCCTGGATTCCTCCCAGATAATCTGATTAGCTCTCAAGGAGCGCCCAAGTCCTGTCCTGTGAAAATGGAGCCACTAAACCCACATGGTTCCTGGGGGCGTCCTCCAAGCACTAACCCCACATTGTCCTCCAGGACTGGCATGCTTTCTATCCACAGAGTGGGGCAGGGTGGCCTTTGAGGTCTTTCTGCAGCCAGCAGGAAGGTGCTGAGCCTCAACCCAGGCACCGCCTCTGCCTATTAAAAGAGGAGCCCCTAAGTGGCTGCTGG
Organism: Graphiurus murinus; assembly: GCA_004027655.1. Classification (NCBI taxonomy): domain Eukaryota; kingdom Metazoa; phylum Chordata; class Mammalia; order Rodentia; family Gliridae; genus Graphiurus; species Graphiurus murinus. Next base: position 33,901 of record PVLC010015649.1, read on the forward strand.
CAGCTGTCCCTGCCCTACTCCTGCCAGACTCCAGCCCAGGAGCGGGCTTCCATGAGAAATTCTCGGCCTAGCCCCGTCCCTGGGAATTCCAGGTGGGACTCAGGACTTGCCGCCATGCAACCCTGTCCTTCTTCCTCCGCTCTGGCATCTTCCAATTTCCTCTCTGCCTCTGGCTTCCAAGCTGTGACACATTCCCTTCATTTTCTACAAAGCAGGTTATTTCCCTTTTGGACAAATTTCTAAATCTTTCTAATTAACTAATTGGGTTGGGTTGAAGCCTTGCTCCATTTGTAACCTGTAATTACTAGAAAATTGCCATGGTAACCACACTACTAATTAGCGGCAATTTATTGCCATGGCAACCGGACCATAACAGAGATGTTACCCACAACTCCTTCTTGGCAAGTTGGCTGCACAGTTGGGGAGCAGGTGAGTCGACAGTCAGGGAGCTGGTGTTTTGGGCACCAGCTCCAGCAGCCTTAGGATGGGGTCCAAACGGAGGCAGGGGAAGCCAGGTGTCTGCACCCCTCGCTGATGCTAAAGAAAAAAATCTACTCCCCAAAGGACATATAAGTCCTTTTCAGACCAATAAAACCTGCCCATTGTAAATGCAGCCTGCACCCTCCTTCCTGCTGGATCAATGGCGAAGGTGTCAGCAAGTATCTTCTACCAGGACCTGTCCCCTACTCTTCTTCCTCCTCTGTCACACCCATGCTCCTCTTCTTTCTATGGTTTAGCACATACAGTATGGGACTACCCAGGGGGTAGTTAGGAACATCTTTATTTAGCCTTGGGCAATGATGTTCCAACAGGGAGCTAACTCTACTTTATATTAATTACTTTTTAAAAAATATTTGAGGCCAGAGCATTCTCTCAGGGACCAACAGTTCCCCAGGTGGGACTGGAGAGGCCATCCTAATAGTGGGCCAGATCGCGGGGTTAGGGATGAGGAAGTTCAAGTTTGAGCTGTGTGACCTTGGGTACATCACTTAACCTTTATGGGGCTTTTGTTTTCTTGTCTGTGACAGAAGACGGGTAATAATAATAATAGCTCCTTCTCAGGGCTGTCATAAATATTAAGTGAGAGGATTTGGGGAAGGTACCTTAGAAAATGTCAGGTGCCACATAGTCATTAGCTGGGACTATTTACCACCTGCTGGGTGAATAATATCACTTTGTTTTCCCTGGCATTGTCAAGCTTCAAAGGCCTCCTTGTTATGCTGTTGGGCTTTGAGGCTCCTCCCTTCCCAGTCTCCTTAGGACTTCTACTCAGTCTGCCTATCAGGCTGGGTAGGAGGGTAGGGTTAGGGGGGAAATACCCCCTGTGGCCCCACTTTCTCTTGCCACACTGGAATCCTCCACTCATTGGGCCCAAACCCCACAGGGCAGCCTTGGCTGTCTTCATGAACTGCACACCTAGACCTCTGAACCCCATCGCTTCAGCAATGTGGACTTAAGTGTGATTCAGGCACAGGTGACCCATCTCTCAGACTGCATCTGGCCCAGTGTTTGGGGGCCGGGGGTCCTGGAGGTGAGGAAGGGATGGGGCATGGTGCTGCTGAACTACTCCAAACCATGAGCCTAAGGACCCAGGCACAAAGCAGCACCGATTCACAGTGCTAAGATAAGGCCTCAAGGTTCTTGCCTGGCCTCTGCCTCTGGCTGCAGGAACTTGGGAAGGGCGTCCTTCAGGCCTCAGTCCCCTGCCCTGTAAAATGGGCAGGAGAATAAGAAGACCTCCAAGGCTCCTTCCAGCTTTACTCCTCAATGAATGCATCCTCCAGGGTGAACCAGAGGGCAGTATGTGGGGAGCTGTCTCCTGTACCCTCTGCTCATGCAGAGGCTCTGGAACTTGGACCCATGGCATTAATCTGCTGAAATCTTGATAGAAATATAGTTCTGGTCCACCAGCTGCCAAGAACATCCAAGGTGTCATAAAAGAGTTGGGCCAAGACACTGGAAGGCGTGAAGCAGAGGAATGGGCAGTGTGTGTTGGAGAAGGAGGTATGAGGGTAAAGGGCAGGGTGGTAACAGGGTTTCCCCTCCCCAGTTTCTTGAAAAATTCTTAAACACAGTAAGCCTGCGTTGGTGCTGGTGTCCCTCAGTGAGCCTTCAGACAGGGCTGGCGTGTGCGGCTGTGTGAGTGTGGAAGGGGTTAGACCAGGATGTTCCAGCCTCCCCTTCCTGCCCTGTCTCTGCAGGATGCCTGGGACCAGCTGCCACCATTGTTCCCTGGGTGGGAGATGAAGGTGCAGGAAGGACGCCCCTCTTCACTGCACCCCCTGCCAGCAGTGAGGGTGCAGAAGGAAGTGGTGTGAGGCAAGGAGTGGGTAAGGGAGTCACAGGAAGGGTTCCTCCAGCACAGTGGCTCTGTCCCGTGTGCTGGGCGTCGCGCACGTGAGCCTCACATCAGTTGCACGGCACCTGGAGATGTGTTTCTTCACCACCACTTTCTTTTTAACTGAGAAATAAAAATTGTACATATTTATCATGTATAACATGTCTTGAGAAATGTATACATCCTGAACCAGTTAAGTTGAGCGAATTAGCATATGCATCACCTTACGTACTTATCATCTCTGTGGTGAGAACACTTTAAAATCTCTCCTCGTGGGAGTTTGCAAGAATACAGCACATTGTCATTGGCTATGGTCACCGTGTGGTACAATGGGCCTCGTGGACTCCTCTTCCCACCTGAGATGTTGTGTCCTTGGACCATCATCTTCCCAGTCCCCACCTACCATTTCCACTGTCTTGTAGGAGAGCAAACTGAGGCTCGTGGAGGCACAGTCACAGCCGATGACAGTGGGGTCACAACTCAAACCAGTGCACTGTCTCCCCTGCCTGCTTCTCAAATGTTTCTGCTGAAATCCTCTCTCAGCATGGGACACGGGGGTTGTATGGGTATACTGGGAGTATAGCTCAGAGTAGCCAGCCACAGGCTTGATATTTTTAAAAAATTCCTTATGTTAGCAGAGGGAAAATGCACACAAACATTACATTTCCATTCTACAACGTATCTGTGGTTTTTTTTTTTTTTTTTTTT
>PVLC010015650.1:0-14825 GCA_004027655.1 Graphiurus murinus
AAAAAAAAAAAAAAAAAAAAAAAAAAAAAAAAAAAAAAAAAAAAAAAAGAAATGAAATGTTGTAAGGATACTAGAGCACAGTAACGGGGGACTCTGGGGTGCATGTGAGGGGGTTGGCAATTTTACTAGGGTGAAGGACAATTGAGTAAACCCTTGAAGAAGGTGAGGGGGGCGATTGAGGTACCGAGGGAACAGCAATCCCAGCAGAGGGAACAGCCAGGGCAAGGGACTTGAGGCTGAATGTGTTCAGACTGGATCTAGGAACCGCAAGGGGGCCACGTGGAGACTGAGAAGGGTAGAAGATTCGAGCAGGTGTGTCTGAGCAGGGAGAATGGCAGATTAAGACGTGGTGCCCACCTACACAGACTCTGGCTTTTATTTAGAATGGAAGGAAGAGCCGGGCGTGGTGGCACATGCCTGTCATCCCAGTTACTTTGGAGGTTGGTGCAGGTGGATCACAAGGTTGAGGCCAGCCTGGGTAACTTAGAGACCCTGCCTGTCTCAAAAAAAAAAAAAAAAATAAAAAAGGCTAGGGATGTAGCTCAATGGAAGAGTGCTTGACTAGCACGTGCAAAGCCCTGGGTTGATCCCAGCACTGTAAAAGAAGAAAAGGAGAACACAGGGGAGGATTGAACCTGGGGTGTTCTGCCTCTGAGCTGAGCTATCTCTCCAGCCTGATTTTATTTTATGTTTTGAAACAGGGTCTTATTAGGTTCCTGAAAGTCTTGCTAAATTGCTGAGGCTGGCCTCAAACCTGCGATTCTCCTGTCTCAGCCTCCCAAGTATTGGGGTTCTAGGCACGTGCCACAGTGCATGGTCCTAATTTTTTTTTTTTTTTTTTTTTGTGGTACTGAGGATGGAACCCAGGGGCCTTCTATCTCTGAGCTACACACACCCCAGGCCTATTTTATTTTTTATTCTTTTTGTGTTGCGGAGTGTCCTCCTCTTCAATATCTTTATCACAACTACTGTTTTTGTTCTTTTGACTTTATTTATTTTGGTACTTTGGATTGCCCCCAGGAGCATCCTACCACTGAGCTCACAAGCCCAGCCCAATTTTATTTATTTATTTATTTTTCTGGTACTGGGGATTGAACCTGGGGACATTCTACCTCTGAGCTACACCCCCAGCCCTATTTTATTTTGAAACAAAGTCTCACTAAGTTGAGGAAGGAGCCCTATTTTGTCATTTTGATACAGGATTTCACTAATGCTCACCTGCTATCCTCCTGTTTCAGCTTCCCAAGTACTGGCATTACAGGCGGGTGCCACCCTACTGGCTGTCTTGAGTTTTGTGTGTTTGACACACACGCACACACACACACACACACACACACATACACACACACATACGAGTACACATGTGGTACTGGGGATTGAATCCAGGGGCATGCTACCTCTGAGCTACACCCCCAGCCCTATTTATTTATTTTGAAACAGGGTCTCACTAAGTTGCAGAGGACCTTGCTAAGTTCCTGAGGCTGGCTGTGAATCTGCAATCTTCCTGTCTCAACCTCTCAAGTATTGGGATCACAGGTGTGCTCCACCACGCCTAGCTCTGCCTGAGTTTTCAAAGAATTCCTCTTAGCCAGGTGTGGCGGTGCATGCTTGTAATCCTAGTACTTGGGAGGCTGAGACCAAGGATTACAGGTTCTTGGCCAGTCTCAGCTACTTAGTGAGGCCCTCCACAACTTAGTGAGACCCTGTTTCAAAATAAAGAATAAAAAATAAGACTGGGGTGTAGCTCAGAGGTAGAATGCCCCCGGGTTCAATCCTCAGTACTGGAAAAAAAAAAAAAAGAATTCCTCTAATTTCCACAGTGACATAGCCCAAAGGGCAAGACAGGAAAAAGAGAGCTGGATTAGGAGAAAGTTGCAATAATTCTGGGCAGAGAGCCGGGACCACGGTGGCTGCAGAGGGTGTGGGGTGGAAGAGGTCAGAGTCTAGGTATTCCACAGGCAGACCCCACGGGATTTCCTCCCTGCTTAAGGCGGGTAGGGGCTGGAGGAGGGGATTCCAGTATGACTCCAGCAGCTCTGGCCTGGGGACTGGAGGGCTGGAGTTGCTCTCCGCTGATGGGGAAAGGCCGTGAGGGAGCGGGCTTGCATGCAGGTAGAGCAAAAGTGGAGGCGGACCTCCAGGTAGGAGAGGTCAGTAGACAGCTGGGGAGTCAGAGCTGGAAATGTAAACTTGGGGGATCTTGGGCACATCAACTCAGAACTTGTTTGCATTTTTTTGCTTTTCAGTTACTTGGGTAAGATATGGACCTAGCAAACAGACATGGACCAGGCGGCTGGATTGATACCTGCAAAATATGACTAGTTGGGCCAGCTAGAGGGAGGTGGGGCAGGAACCTGGAGCTCCTAAGTGACGTGGGAAGAAAAAGCCTTTTGCCGTGCTTTAGTTCCATCGGGTGTAACTGCACACATCTCTCGGTATATGTTCATGTCACAATTCGATAGTAACCTTCACACAACAAATAGCTACTATATTTTGTTTCATCTTCAAAAACAGGCTCAAATAGAGGAATTTGGGGTTAAGAGAAGTAAACCGCTGGGTAGCCACCAAGGGTCAGGAACAGAGTAGGTAGCCTGCGGCTCTGTCCTAGAGACTCCTGAAGCTCAGTGACGGGTGGGATGGGTGGGGCCGGTCTGGTCCGGTTATTTTGTGCGCAGCTGGAGAACCCGGTTTCATCCTCTGTAAGGGCTGCGTGCGCGGCCCCTTTAAGGCCCGCCGGGTGATCTCAGCCGCGCGCTCGCCGCCCCGCCCTCCCGGCTGCGCACCCAGTGCGCAGGCGCACCGCGGCGGCACTCCGCTGGGCTCGGGACGCGCCGGCGGCGGCGAGACACCGGGCTGCGGCGCCGCCCGCCCGCCCGCCCCGCCCGCAGAGCCGGGCCGCCGCGCGTCGCCAGCACACGCCACCGCCATGGGCTCCTGAGGTACCCGCCCGGCCCGCCTCGCGCCGGACGCCCGGAGGGGACGGCCAAGGACTCCCGGGGGCGGGGGCTGCCCGGTTCAGGAGAGGCCCGCGCGGGGGGCGCCCAGTCCCCAGGATGGGAGGAGACAGACAGCCGGGCCGGCCGGGGAGGAGGGGGCACCCCCGGCCTCTCGGGTCCCACCCTGTGCCCTCTCCCCGCCCTGCGGGGTCGCCGGGAGGTCCGTGGGTGTGCCCGCTCCCCCTCTACGCCAACGTGGCGGGGGCCGCGCCTGGAGTGTAATCGGACCTGCCCGTGGGGGTGGCCGGCGGAGAGGGGCGGCGGATGGATGGAGGCCCTTTGCCAGTGGGATTGTGCGCGCCCGGGTGGGTGTGCTGGCGCCTGGCACCGCCGAGTGAGTGGGGGAGGCATCCTTGCCCTGTGCGGTGGCGGTGACCTGGGAGGGCGCTTGGCCGGGGAGGCCTTCAGGGATTCGTGAGTGGAGGGTGTACAAGCCTTGCACATAGGTTACGTTTGGAGGGGACCGTAGGGAACCTTAGGGAACCTGGGGCTGCAGGGATCTCTGCCTCCAAAGGCACCCTGGAGGCTGGCTAGGGTGTGGGTATGGTCCTGTGGGCCGTGCATTTCTTCCCTAGGCGCTCCCTGGGGCACCTTGCTTGCATCTACCTGGGTGCTTGGGTGGCTCCAGGCCATGGCAAGACAGTGAGGCTGGGGAGTGGGCACAGACTCCCGGCTCATATCTTCTCTGGAGGCGGGGGTTGTATGTATGAGGCTGGTCATTTGACCTCTCCCTCCCTCCAGGGCATCCTGGGGCAAAGCAGGTGTTTGCATGCCTGATACCTGTGTGTGAGATGAAGGCCATGTATTATTTATCTGACTGCTGGGTGCTTTATGTAAGGGAAGAAGTAGCAATCTGTGCCCTGGAGGCTTCTGTGTTGCAGAAGTGGCTAGGCAGACAAGCTCACCTGCACCTGCAGAGGAGGTGAAGGTCTCAGGTATGACTTCTTGATAGGTTATTTTTGCAGCGCTCCTTGTCAGCATGCTTGGTGGGCCCTTGGGCCCTGCACATCTGAATGTCTTGTTGAGAGTGCTGTGTGTCAGATTCTGGACCATGAAGTGGGAGAGTCCCAGTAGTCAGGGCTGTGTGCCTCATTGACACAAACTCATGATGTTCCAGGCACTTAAGGAGCTTTCAGGGTGGATGGGGGTATCAGACTTGGAAACAAGTAGTCAGTCACAAGGATGGGGCAGGCATAAAAAAGGAATAGCAGAGGTGGGTTTGGTGCTGGGGGAGGTGGCCAGCAGAAAGACTCCAGCAGAGGGACAGTTGAGCTGAAGCTGGAGGGGGACTGATATTCCTCTGAGGCTTTTGTGTTTTCCATGTATATTTTCCCAGGTAATTCTGATGGTGGCTGTATGAGTAAAGAACTATTGTTATCCTTGTTTATGGAGGAGGAAAAGAGAGGCTCAGAAGAAACTCATGATGCAGGCAGGCCTGAATGGAGTCATCCTTGAGCCAGCACCTGTCTCTTGCTGCCAGATCTTGTTGCCTTGTAATTTATTGAGTATTTACTATGTGCCAGGCACGGAGGTCAGAAGATGGATGGGACCCGATGCCTGCCCCCAGTGGGATCCCAGTCTTCCGGGGGAGATAGACATGGGTAGTGACCCCAATCCAGACCCCAATGGCCAGTGTGGGTGGAGAGGGCACTGTAAACTCCCCTAAGAGTACCTCTGTGAAGTCTTGGGGGTTCTGGATGGGTGGTGAGTTGCTCCCATGATGCTGGTGGGTTGTACAAGCCCCTTCTGCATCCTCCCAATGGGGTGGAAAAGCAGAGCTTCCACACAGGGCAGCGTGGTGCCCCGCTTGTTGGAGTGCACTCGGTTGGCTCCTGTCTGGAGGTGGTTTTCTCCCACCTTCTCGTCTTTGCGGTTCTGCTCCTGGTTGCTGGTGGCCTGCCCAGCTCTCTCCCTGAGAGGGCTCAGTGCTATTTCTAGTCCCTGCTTGTGTCTCTCCATTCGTTCCCTGGAGTAGAAACAGCCTCGGCAAGGCAGGGTTCAGCCCTTTATTGTTTTGAAGTAGCAGCGGATGAGGCTGGGGATTTAGTGTGAGTTCTGGGAGGCCTGCAGCTGGGCCCTGGGGGCTCTGTGTGGGGTCTGCATGGGGTCTGTCCCTCAACCTTCACAGAGGCCCTTGTGGACAGCATGCACTTACTGAACACCTGTTCTGCACTTTGCTGGGCCTCCTCTGGGAAGAAAGTCCAGAGCTGTGCCCACGGAAAGGCTGAGGTTGGCTGAGGTAGCCCAGCATGTAACCAGTACGTGCAAGGCAGTGCTGTACTTGTGGTAGAAACAGAGGGCCCTAAAAGGGGCACAGAGGACAATAGGAACAACAGCTCGTTTATTGAGCACTTACTGTGTGCCAGGCACAGTTCAAAGCGCTTTTATGAATTACTGTTTCATCCTCCCTCCACCCCGTGAAGTGGGGCTGTCACCTTCCACATCGCAACTGAGCTGAGCTGACCTCAGAGCCAGCTCTTCCCCTACCGACCTGGGGTGTGCCGGAAGTCTTAGGAAGGTATTCAGGGTAGAGAGGACCTTGGGAAGATATGGAGATCTGAAAAGGCTTTTGTCTCAGGTGTAGCTGTAACGAGCTCAGGTCTTGAAGACCTTTGAAGGCCCCACTAAGGAGTTTGAACTTGCTCCTGATGTGGTGAACAAGGAGCCCTTGAAAGCTTCAAGAAGGAAGGGACATGCACAGCCGCATGTTACAAGGCAGTATCATCGTCCTGTACCTTCCTTCTTCCTTCCTGCAGGGAACTCTGAGGAGGCCCGCCGCCCTCCGCCTCGCTTTCCCTTTAGTCCCTGGTGTCCTTTTGGTCGCTGGTTTCCTTCTCTTCTTCCAGCAGCTTCTGGTCTAAAGGGCAGGCGCCCCAAGCCAGGCCTCTGCAGCCATCGTTTGCAGGGCGTCCGCTCTGCAGCCGGCCTCTTCTGCCCACATGAATTGGCTTTCCTGAGCTGGAACTTGTTTTATTAAGGGCTGAAGTTCTCCTGGTTCCTCCCAGGTCTCAGGGGCCCTCACTAGCCTCTCATGCCACAGATCCAGCATGCCTTGGGAGCTGTGGTCCCTCACCCACACCCCCAGCCACCGCTCTATAAATACGGCAGGGGAGTGGGGGACCAGGCTGGCACTGGAGCCAGGAGGGCTGGGTTTAACTGCCTGCCAGGTCTCACCCGTGAGCCCATTGAGGAGCTGCCTGCTCCGATCTGCTGGGTGGTTAGGCTGCCTGCATTTAGTGAAGGACGTGCCAGTCCCACCAGACTGTGGCAAATTAGACTTCATCCTTCTCCGTAGGGCGGAAAGCTGTGAGGCCAGACACACTCCAGTTGGGGGCTTTGCAGAGTACGGCTGAAGCAGTCAAGGAAGGGCGTGTGGGAGCTGAGAGTCGGGGGAGACTTCTAAATTGGGTGCCTTGGGCTAGGAGGTGGAAAATTCAGGATGGGGTAAAAAATGGTCACTGGGAGCACAGGAGTAGAAGGGAGGGAGGGAGATAGCGAGCCGAGCAGCTCTGGTGACCCAAGAATTAGGAGATGCCGTTCAAATCCTTGGTTTTTTATTAGCTCTGTGTCCTTGGGCAGCTGCTTACCAGGTTCTCATTCCTGGCTTTAAAAGTGGTGGTGAGCCAGGCATGGTAGCACATGCTTATAATCCCAGTGCTTGAGAGGCTGAGACTGGAGGATTGCAAATTTGAGGCCAGCCTCAGCTACTTAGTGAGGCCCTCCACAATTTAGTGAGACCTTGTTTCAAAATAAAGAATAAAAATAGGACTGGGGGGTGTAGCTTGGAGGTAGAATGCCCCTAGATTCAATCCCTAGTACCACTAAATGAATGAATGAATGAATGAGGTGAGCCAGGCATAGTGGCACACTCTTGTAACTCTAGTACCTGGGAAGCTGAGACAGGAGGATCGGCAGGTTCACGGCCAAGCCTCAGCAACTTAGTGAGACCTTGTTTCAAAAAGAGGTGGAAGATGCTGGACATGGTGGCACATGCCTGTAATACCACTACTTGGGATTTATTCAGGAAAGAGGTATGGCAGTCCTGGGTGCCAGGCAGTATGTGGGGAGCTGCTCTGGGAATCTGGGGCCAGCTGAGGAGACAGACATCAGACATGACAATTACAAGTGTCATGGGTGCTTGGAGGAAGCGTTAGGTCATTTTCTTGCCTATTCAGGTACCTTTCCGATGAGGTGACTGTTAAGCTGTCACCGTGTGAAAAGGTAGAAGAAGTAGGTTCCAGGCAGAGGAACAGCATGTGCAAAGCTAACGTCTGAGTTCATGTCCGCAGAATTATATGGACTAGTAGACTGCAAATAAGTGGTCGTTGAAAGCCGGGTGTGGTGGCGCACGCTTGTAATCCCAGTACTTGGGAGGCTGAGACCGGAGGATCCGGGTTCATGGCCAGCCTCAGCTATTTAGTCAGGCTCTCTGCAACTTAGTGAGACCGTTTCAAAATAAAGAATAAAAAATAGGACTGGGGGTGTAGCTTGGAGGTAGCATGCCCCTGGGTTCAATCCCCAGTATCACGCATACACACACACACACACACACACACACACACACACACACACAAAGTGGTCGTTGAATGTGATCTTCTTCTCAGCCTTGAGAGACCAGAAAGGGAAAAAGGAGAGTGGGAGGGGCCCTGGAGAGAATTGGGTTGTCACCCAGATCTGGGGTTTTCTCGTCAGTCTTCCCTGTTGCCTCCACCTCTGCTGAACGGGATGTGGTACAGGTGTTTTACACAGTGCACATCACCTGGCATTTTGCAGGCCTTCTAAAAAGGCGCTATTCCTCGAACTCTGCTTTTCTCCGGGGTGGGAGGAGAGAAAATTGCGTGCAAAGGAGTTGGGAAGCTGGAATTAGCCTGCTCGCTCAGGCTGCCTTTGTTTGCATGCCCGTCTGCTGTGTGTTAATGTGGCCGAAACCCTGTGCTTGGGTGCAACACAGGAGGCTGGCATGCAGCTTCCGCAGCCGACTCTTCCAGTCTTCGGTTAAAGATGGCTCGGTGTCTGGCACAAAGCCTCGGGCAGAGTAGGTGCTAAAATAGTTTTTGATTGAAGAAGTGATCAGTTAGATGGATTAATTGCATTACCACTCAGGATAAAGCTGGAATTATTCTTTAAAAGCAGTGGATATTAAGGGCGACCAGAACAGGATTGTTTATTAGAACTGAGGTTGAATCATCAGGAGCCAACGGTGCCCATTAAACCAGCTTGGGTTTCCCAAGGGCAGGCGCCTGGAGGGTGCGGGAGCTCTCAGGCCTGAGGAGGGAGGCAGGAAGCCCAGCAGACACCTCCTTTTCCTTCTCCTCTGGGGAGGAAGCCAGAGGGGGAAGACCCACCCAGAAAACCTTTGTGCCTGACCCGCGCCACTTCCAGCCCTACCCTGTTTTAAAAAGTCACAGATGACCAAGTGAATATTGGCTTGGAAGCTGCAGCATCAATCTCAGTGTTACAATAGGCTGCTCTGATATTAGACAGAGTACTTGCTGATTACAGTAAACTCAAGACACAGAAAAGTTCGGGATAAGACTAAGAGTCACCCAGTTTCACTACAACCAAGAAATAGTTGCTGCTGAGATTTGGATCAGTATTTTTTTTTCTAAGCATGAACTTGTGTTATCTCCTTGTTCACTTACTCTGGGTCATAGGCATCTACCCACAAAATTAAAAAGTTAGCTATAGATAGAAAAGTCAGAGGTCCTGAGCAGGACCCTGGTGCTTAGTTTGCAGTTCTCTGTGGGAAGGATGAGGTCTCCACCTTTATTCCGAGTGGTGGGCAGGACACTGGGCTGAGTGTCAGGAACTCGGGTGTGAAGGCCTTGGGAGAATCAGCTACCCTCTCTCAGCCTCACCCCCCTTGGGAGTCTCTTGTGCCCCTCTGCCAACCTCCCAGTGCCACAAGGCTTGGGTGAGTTCCCAGGTTAGAGCTCAGATGCAGCTCAGTGGTAGAGCACTTGCCTGGCAGCATGAGGCCTTGGGTTCCCCATCTCTAGTACCACAGAAAAGAAAAGAGAAAAAGAAAGAGTAGGGCCCCAAGGCGAGGCTCATGGTTTGGCCAGTGCCGGGTACGTGACTGAAGAAGGAAGGAGAAGGGTGTGTGTGCACACGGGCACTCGTTGCTTCTTTCTCAACCTGAGATCTGTCTAATTCTCCTGCAGACCCTGGACTCCTTGGTAGGAAGCTGCATCTGGGGACCCCACGGGTCATGCCGGTCTCAGGATGGCTGCATCTCCTCCCACACACAGGGGGTGGAGGGAGACCTCTGGAAGTTACTGCATCTGTCCTGGAGAAATGGATTTTCAGATCAGACAGCCTCCCCACCCCAAGGGACATATAGTACCTTTATTTTTCTCTGTGACAACCCCTGTGGACACCCTGCACCGAGGCAGGTGGCCGAGAGCTTCCACTCCACTGGGTGGGGCAGTTCCCCAAAGCCCACTGGGTCATTATTTACAGAAAAGTCTGAGAGAAAAACAACCCCATGGCACTGCCATAGCCACTGGCAGAGCCTCCTGGCTTCCGCCTCCTGCGGCCATGGTCTCTGTTTTATTTAGAATGAGCAGTGAAGCTGGGCTCCCATCTGCAGTCAGTTTGGGTGCCTGCAAAACACAGTGATAGGTGTTGGCAAAGGGTGTGTGAGAATATTAATACCAGTTTACAACTCATTATATTGTTTTTTGTCCTCTCTGGAATTTGTGTGGGGCTTTGCAAATTATATTTCATTATATTGTTTCATTTAATCCTCCCAATGGCTAGGGAAGCTTGGAATTATCATTAATATTATAACTACTAAAGTTGGGTGTAGTGGCGCACACTTGTAATTCCAGTACTTGGGAGGCTGAGACAGGAGGATCCTGGTTTACGGCCAGCCTCAGCTACATAGTGAGGCCCTCTGCAACTTAGAGAGACCCTGTTTCAAAATAAAGAATAAAAAAATAGGGCTGGGGGCATAGCTCGGAGGTAGAATGCCTCTGGGTTCAATCCCCAGTTACCCCCCCACAAAAAAAAATTATAACTATTATTTTGTAGATGGAGAGACTGCAGCTCAGAAGGGTGACTTGCCTAAGATCATGGGAAGGAAGCACCCCACTTTTTGGCTCTTCTTGCCCTGAGTGGCCACCCCTGCCGAAAGAGAGCTTGCAGCCCTCTGGAAAACCGAGAATATTGTTTTGCTGCCTAGACCTGGAAAGTGCATCAACTAGGGTTCAGGTTGAAACTGGGGGGCCCACAGGCAGCGGGCTGCTGTGTGGACTGAGTGGACCGCGGGGCAGCAGTTCAGCTGAGATGGGCCCTGTGCACAGTGGAGGTTGGCAGTGGAGAGCTGGGGAGGGCTTTCTAGTGTTGGGGCTCCCTGGAGTGCACACAGGGGCCTGAGGCGCAGGCAGGTGACTCGAACTGAGGGCGAGTGAGCCTTCCCGGGGCATTTGTGGTCCTGGCTTCACCTCTAGAAGGAAGCACATCTGTACATGAGTTTCTCAGTGAGGTTTGTTTATTTTTTTCAGTACTGGGGATTAAACCCAGGGGCATTCTACCTCCGAGCTACACCCCCAGTCCTATTTTTTATTCTTTATTATGAAACAGGGTCTCACTAAGTTGCAGAGGGCCTCACTAAATAACTGAAGCTGGCCAGGAGCCTGCAGTCTTCCTGTCTTAGCCTCCCAATTACTGGGATTATAAATGTGCGCCACCACACCCAACTTCAACAAGGTTTAAATAAGTAGGACGTGAAAATCTGGATTTGCCAAAACAATGCCTATTTGTTTTATGAAGAACAGTTGTTGTACTGTGCATTGGTTAGAAAAATTTAATAGCAGATCCAGGTGTGGTGGCACATGCCTGTAATCCTAGTACTTGGGAGGCTGAGACAGAAGGAGTGTAGGTTTGAAGCTAGTCTCAGAAATTTAGCAAGGCCCTTAGCAATTTAGTGAAACCCTTTTTTCAAACAAACAAAATAAGGTTGGAGATGTAGCTTAGAGCTAGAATGCCTCTGAGTTCAATCCCCAACACCACACACACACACACACACACACACATACACACACACACACACAGTTAATCAAGAGAATATACTAAGTTATGGAGGGCACGAAATAAGAGGATTGAACATAAACTAAAATTCAGAGGAACAAGGAAGCTGATACTGGAGAGTCCAGGTGGAAGGAGGCCTCGAGCTAGACCAGCAGCAGAAGTCCACAGGTCTGAGGAGGACTGAGAGTGGCGTGGAGCTAAGTAGGAGCCACGAGGAGACCAGCAGGAAGCCCAGTGGCTGTGGGCTTTGTAAGGGAGGCAGCCCCACTCAGACAGAAGTGTCCCTCCTGCCTGGTTGAAATCCAGGCTGACTTCTCCAGCACCACCAGCCAGAAACTGGGCTCTGAAGTTCCACCCACGTTGCTATCTCCTAAGCCATGGCTGTGTATGCAAAAGGAAGAGGCGACCGTGTGTCATTCTACTGAGATCCCCGTCATTACTAGGATGATAGTTGTTGCTCTGGTATATTTCACAAAACTTCTCAGGTTTTAAGTTGAAGTATTCAGAAATAAGGGCAACATCAGCTAGATGAGCAGACTCCAGGGGGGTGACTGAGGGGGATTGGGGAAGGGAAACGAAGTCATAAAGAGTGTAGCAGTTGAAATAATGCTGTGAATGTATAACAAAACCACTAATTCCAGTATCAAAGACCTGTGTGGGGAGGGTGAGGAAGGAGGAAGGGACCCTGTTTGACACTTTGTTCCTCAATATGATGTAAAATTACAATGTACCAAATTTAAAAAGAGAACAAACAATAACATTGCTACACAGAGGTTCATTTGGCCTCTGAATCCCGCCATGGCCACTCTTGGTTTTGCAGAAGCCCTGGCCCTAGGAGAAGATCCTGTCTGCCAGACACAACTTGTGCCTTCCAGGGAGCAGGGCTGACACGTACCAGCTGACAGAGAGGTTTTCATGATGATCAAGACCATGAGCCAGGCATAGGGATACACACTTGTAATCCCAGTACTTGAGAGGCTGAGACAGGAGGATCGCAGGTTCCGGGCCAGCCTCAGCTACTTAGTGAGGCCCTCCGCAACTTGGTGAGACCCTGTTTCAAAATAAAGAATAAAAATAAGACTGGGGGTGTAGCTCAGAGGTAGAATGCCCCTGGGTTCAATCTCTACTACCAGAAAGAAAGAAAGGAAAAAAAAAAAAAAAAAAAAAAAAAGGAAGGAAGAAAAGAATCTAATAGCAGTAACCTCAGTGCAGTTGGGTATGCTTTGATGTACTGGAGTTCCTGCTCAGTCAGTGGGAGGGAGCTGGGATGCAGAGGCAGGAAGGTTGAGGAGGGCTCTGTCTCTCAAAGGTGTCTCCCACTCGGCTGGGGGCAGAAGGTGTTTTCTTTCATCCACATGTGGGGAGGTAGAGGAAGCCCCGCCCTGCTCACTGCAGATCCTCATCGTCCTCACTCTGGAGAACGCTTTCCTTCCAGAGGTGGCCAAGTCACTGACCTGAGCTGTGCTTGGGTGGCAGTGGCTGTTGGGCACATGAGTTATGTAACGGGTTCACGAGGAACCAGAGCAGAGCTTGTCAGCAGCGAGTTGTGGAGCAGGAGGTCTTGCCTGGCTGTGATGTCCTCGGAACTTCTGGGGCGGATGCAGCTAGAGGTGTCTTCCTGTCACCTGGATGATGAGACTCTCCAGGCTCTGGCCCCTCAGGTGCTCTACCCCACCCTCCCTGCCAGGCCTGCCCTCTCCTCTGTGCCCTGGGGGCTTCACCCAGGAGACCAGTTACAGCTGAGAGTCCTGGTGTGTCCACCTCTGTCCACCTTCCCCTGCCCTGGGGCCAGGACTGCAGAGCCACCGCTGGGCACGGCTGAGGGGGAGTGGGTCTAGCTTTGTTTTTGTTTTTTTGGCTGGAACCCAGGACCTCACACATTCCAGACAAGCACTCTACCACTGAGCTACACTACACCCTCAGCCCCAGGTCTAGCCTTTCTGCTCGCAGTTGAGGAAAGCAAGTTCGCTGAGTGGAGCAGTTAAGAAGTTAGGGCTGATCTGGGTCTAGCGCCATCTCTGGATCCAGAACCGTTTGTGGAAGTCTAAGGTTTTCTCTGTTGTTTCTTCCTCTGGACACCTTAAAACTATACATTGTCAGTATTGTTCCCAACTTTGATGTTGTGTGTGTGTGTGTGTGTGTGTGTGTGTGTGTGTGTTACTAGAATTGAACCCAAGGGCATCCTACATTTGAGTCCCCTCCTCCCCAGGCCAATTTATTTATTTATTTATTGCGGTACTGGGGATTGAACTCAGGGGCATTCTACCTCCGAGATACACCCCCAGCCCTATTTTTAATTCTTTATTTTGAAACAGGGTCTCACTAAGTTGCAGAGTGCCTCACTAGGTAGCTAAGGCTGGCCGCAAACCCGGATCTTCCGGTTTCAGCCTCCCAAATGCTGGGATTACAAGCATGTACCACCATGCCCTGCCAATTTATTTATTAATTTTACTCTTTTTTGTGGTACTAGGAGTTGAACCCAGAGGCATTCTACCTTCAAGCTACATCCCCAACCCAATTTTAATTCTTATTTGGAAACAGAGTCTCACTAGGTTGATGAGAGTCTCACTATTTGCTGAGGCTGTCCTTGAACCTGTGATCTTCCTGTCTCAGCCTCCCAAGTACTGGGATTACAAGCATGCACCACCACGCCTGGCTTTCATTTTTTATTTTCGAACAGGGTCTTGCTACATTGCTGAGAGTCTCACTAAGTTGCTAAAGCTGACCTTGAACCTGTGATCCTCCTGTCTCAGCCTCCCAAGTACTGAGATTAAAAGTGTGTACCACAAGCCGGGTTCAATCCCTAGTACCAACCCCCCCACACACACACAAACAAAAGAAGTATTTATTGGACTCACTGATGAACTTGGGAAGGCCCCTAGGGATTTAGGGAGGGTGGGGGTACCAGTTGGAGGCAGAAACTGGGGTGAGCGTGGCACCTGGGGATCAGGAGCTCGAGAGGCTGAGGTCCAAGCCCGGGCCTGGGGGGTCCTCCCAGGGGGCTCGAGCTGGGGTTGACCCAGTGGGCTGAGGTGGGCAGTATCCAGGCCGGGTGGGGGCCATGGGGACTGCTCAGTGGGGAAGAGCATGGGGACAGAGGGCCCTTTGGGACTCCAGGGCGAGTATTTGCACCTCAGCGTTTGGCAGCTGGTGGTGAAAGATCCTGAGCTTAAAAAGAATCCGGGAGCCGGGCATGGTGGTGCTCACTTGTAATCCCAGCATTTGGGAGGCTGAGGCCAGAGGATCCGGGTTCTCGGCCAGCCTCAGCTACTTAGTGAGGCACTCCGCAACTGAGAGAGACCCTATTTCAAAATAAAAAATAAAAAATAGGGCTGGGGGTGTAGCTCGGAGGTAGAACGCCCCTGAGTTCAATCCCCAGTACCACACACACACAAAATCGTGCGTACCACCACGCCCGGCTGAAGTTTTTTTTGAATGAACTGTTTAGATGCATTCTGCTTCTCTAGTGACATTTCTCAGAATTACATTTCCTAACACCTAGCAGCTGTACTTCTAAGAATTTATCCTACAGATGTGTCAACACATGCGAAATGACTTATTTGCAAGGTTAGTCATTGCTGCCTTGTTTGGAATAGCAAATAATTGGATGAGGACTATGTGTCTACTCACAGGAAGCCACAAATTAAGACCCATTGAAACCGTGGAATCCTGCTCAGCTGTAAAAACTAAGATAGAGATTCCACATATTGATGAATAACAGTCACCAAAGTAGATTGCCAGAGAAGCAGGTATAGGATACTGTGGAAGCCACCCTCTGCTTAAAAATACAGATCT
>PVLC010015650.1:14925-37040 GCA_004027655.1 Graphiurus murinus
AAAAAAAAAAAAAAAAAAAAAAAAAAAAAAAAAATACAGATCTAGCTGGGTGCAGTGGCTCACACCTGTAATCCCAGTACTTGGGAGGCTGAGACAGGAGGATCACAGGTCCAAGGCCAGCCTCAGCAATTTAGTGAGACCCTGTTTCAAAATAAAAAATAAATTTAAAAGCAAAAAGGGCTGGGAGTGTAACTGGGAGGTATGCCCCTGGGTTTAATCACCAACTGTTTCTTGGCATATGTAGGAAGCCTGTTGTGATGCCTCGAGGTGCTGGGTGATTATTAGCTGGAGACCCTGTGTACCTCTCCCCTCCCCAAGAGAAGGGCTCTGGCCATGTTGCCCAGGCTGGACTCAGGCGATCCTCCCCCCTCAGCCTCCTAAGTAGTTGGGACTTCAGGTGTGCTGTGGTCCTTTTGGTTGCCAACACATGTAATATATGACTTTTTCCAAAAATTTAAAGAGATGGAAAGCATGAGAACTATAACTTCACTTCTTGCCCAATGTAGGAAGGTCAAGACTCTAGCCATCTCCTCGAGGACAATTAACATGAAACCAGGCCCCAGCCCTCCGTGGAGCGCAGTAGCAGAGCACTTAATCTAGCATGCGTAGGGCCTTGGGTTTCATCCCCAGCACCTAAAAATAAAAAGCATACAAAAGGTACTAGGGACGAGGGCTTGGGAATTCCTTGGTAAGTATCCCTTAGCCTTCCCCGCTGCTGTTACCTGGCTTTGTCACTTTAAGTCCCTGCTGAGATCAGCTAGGTCCCTTCTCGCCTCGGAAACCAGGGCCTTTCCCACTGAGCCCTGGATGTCCCAGGCCCTCCCTCCATCGCCTTCCCCACCTGCCTCCCTGACTTCCCACCGCCATGCGGTGCTCACACAGTCCCGCTGTCTATCCAGCTCTCCCGCAGCAGTCTCCGGGGCCCGGCTTAGTGTCCACCTCTGCGCCTCATTGTTGTGTCTCTGCTGGTGCTTGGGCTTTCTCCGTTGTGTCCGGGTATCGGATTCCTCACTGGGCCAGGAGCGCCTGTCAGGCAGAGCCCGAGTCCCGTAATAGCCCCGGATTTATTGGGTTCTTGCTGAGGGAATGAATGAGCAGCTGCCCTCTTTGTGGTGGGATGCAAGTTTCGGGGGCCTGGTATATCTGTGAGCTTGCCTGGCACTCAGCAGGAATCCTGTGGTGACATGCCTTGAGGCGGGCCCATGCTGAGAGCCTGTGTGGGTTCCTCCGTGCATCCTTGACACCCCGGTACAGTGAGGAAGCAGAGCCAACGCCTGTCAGTCCAGGTGGTGAGACGTGGGGTTTGGGCACAGGTCTGTCCTCCAGAATGCCTCCATTTAACCAGTGCTTCTGCACAAGTGGTGTCTATCCCACCCACTCTTGGTACCTGTCCCACTGGTTGCAGACAACCTTGTGTTGTTAGTTGAGTGCATTTTCTCCCCCATAGACTGTAAGCTCTTAAAGGGTCAGAATCTTGTCTCTGCTATGCTTTGAACCTAACACATAGTGCTCAAAGGGGTACATTTTTAAAATTTTTAGCCGGGCGTGGTGGCACACGCTTGTAATCCCAGTATTTGGGAGGCTAAGACAGGAGGATCGCAGGTTCACAGCCAGCCTCCGCTACTTAGTGAGGCCTTCGCAACTTTGTGAGACCCTGTTTCAAACTAAAGAATAAAAAAGAGGCCGGACGCGGTGGCGCACGCTTGTAATCCCAGCATTCGGGAGGCTGAGACTGGAGGATCCGGATTCGTGGCTAGCCTCAGCTACCTAGTGAGGCCCTCCACAACTTAGTGAGACTCGGTTTCAAAATAAAGAATAAAAAATAGGGCTGGGGGTGTAGCTTGGAGGTAGAATGCCCCTGAGTTCAATCCCCAGTACCGCAAAAAAAAAAAAAAAAGAATAAAAAAGAGGGCTGGGGGTGTAGCTTGGAGGTAGCATGCCCCTGGTTCAATCCCCAGTACCACAAAAAAGGTACTGGGGATTACTACAGTAAAGTACACAAGTCTTAGATGTACAGCTCGAAGGATTTTTACATGTATAAATGCTCATGTGCACCACTGTCCCGATGAGGCTGGGCTGCATTCCCAGCACCCTGGGGCTCCCTGGACCCCCTCCTGGCCACTCCCCCCTCCCCAGGGAACTGCCCTGACCTCTGCACTCATGCGTCTTTTGATTCTCTTGCCTGGTTTTGACCCTACCCTGAACGGCAGCAAGAAGCGCTCTGATGTCTGGCTTCCTCCTGGCCACCTTGTTGGGGAGACCAGGTTGTGTGTAATGGTCCTGGCTCTTTCACTGCTGTAGGGGTGCGCACTGTTTGTGTCCGTGCTCCTATGGACAGGCTTTTGGGTTGTGTCAGCCTCTTCTACTGTGAGATGCCTTGTTCTTGCCTTTGGGGCACACATGCACTCATTACTGTTAGGTGAGGCCCAGGGTGGGGTGCCGGCTCTCCCCACTCAATCTGTGCTTGCAGGAGTGAAGTTCAGGCTGGTGGTCTCTCCCCGAGGTGTCCTAGGCTGGAGTTGAGCTTTCTACTGTCAGGGTCTCGGGACGAGGGAGACTCGGGGCTCTTGGCTTAGACATTCTGCACCCATTTGCTGACTTCCAGATAGGATTAGATTTAGAGGGGCTTAAAAGTCCAGCCAATGAGACTGAGAAAGCCGGGTATGGTGGCACACACTTGTAATCCCAGTACTTGGGAGCCTGAGACAGAAGGATTGCAGGTTCAAGGCCAGCCTCAGCAATTTAGTGAGGTCCTCACAACTTAGTGAGACCCTGTTTCAAAATAAAAAATAAAATAGCTGGGCATGGTGGTGCATGATTCTAATCCCAGTACTTGGGAGGCTGAGACAGGAGAATTGCAGGTTGGAAGCCAGCCTCAGCAACTTAGTGAGGCTTTCAGCAATTTAGCAAGATGCTGTTTCCAAATAAATAAATAAATACATTAAATAAATAAAAAAATAGTGCTGGGGGTGTAGCTAGCTCGGAGGTAGAATGCCTCCTGGGTTCCATCCCCAGTACCACAAAAAATTAAAAAAAAAAAAATAATGAGACTGAGTATTACCCAGGCATGGGCACACACTTGCAATCCCCCTACTCAGGAGGCTGAGGCAAGAGGATCCCAAGCTTAAAGCCAGCCTGGGCAACTTAATGAGACCCTGGCTCAAAATAAAAGATAAAAAGGCTGAGTGTGTAACTCAGTGATAGAGTACCCCTGAGTCCAATCCTCAGTTAAGGCAAGAAAAGGAAAAAAAAAGAGAGAGAGAGAGAGATTGATTATTGATTCATTTTTTTTTTTTTTCAATTTGGGAGAAAACGAGAGTGATCAAAATTTTGAGTGATAATTTTGAGTGAATATATATATATATATATATATATATATATATTTTTTTTTTAATTCCCAAGTTGAGTTAAGCAATCCCCCTCTGAAGGGTTTGGATTCCTCTGTCATCCTCCTTTCTTCTGCACCCCCTCTCCAAGTGTTAGATAGGTACGTGGTTGGATGCTTTTTCTTTTCGGGTTGAGAGCTTTGTGGGAACATGGTCCCAGGAGAGGGGGAGAGCTGTGTGGCCGCTAGAGGAGCAGGGCTGGTCTGTGTGGTTGGAGAGGAGTGGGAGTGCAGTGCGGACCCTGCCCTGTCGGGAGGGCATGTGATCCTGTTTCAGAAGGCCTGCCAGCCAGCTTCAGCCCCTGGCTGCCCTTTCCCTCTAATCCCCTCTGGAGAAGGGCCAGGCTGTGGGCTGCTGACCTGCTCCAATGTGGGTCCCATCCCTGCAAAAGGCAGCCGCCCAGAAGCTAACAGGCTCTCCTCGTCCTAGTCCTAGTCCTAGCCCTCCCCGTCAGTTCAGATTAACAGCGCTCAAGTCAGGTTCTACCTGCGAGTTAGGTAAGGATGGAAGTTCCTCCACGGATAGAAAATACAAGAGCAAAAATCCTTGCCAGGGTGCATTAGCATTCCAGAGACGTTTGAGAACTCGTTGCCAGTGTAGCTCAGCCTGTGGGTGGCTGCCGAGTGAGCACTTCATGGCTACAGCTTGAAAGGGTTGGGATCCGAAACTAATGAATGAAACTCTGACCTCAGAATGTTTAAAAAGAACACACCACGAGAGACTGCTGGGAACCTGAACTCCCAGCCTGACCTGGGAGAGATGACAGTGAGGCCGCGCGGCGGTCTTCACTTGTTCATCCTCAGCTCTGTCCCAGGTGGGTGTGGCCGCACGCCTGTTTTATGGCTGGGGAGGCCTCAGTGGTGACACAGCTGCTGAGTGGCAGAGCGGGCGTCCGGTGGAGGTGGCCTGGTTCCAGGCCCGGGCTCTCACGACCTTGGAGACCTGGGCTGATCCCATAGGCAGCGGGCGGGGAGAGGAGCCTTGCAGGTGAAGGGGCACACTGCCTCAGCCCCCCAGACCTCCAGCTCCTCTGCAGGCTTTCACCCCAGACACCCGGCAGCTCAAAACACAAACTATTATCTTACAGTTTTGGAGTTAGAAGACCAAAGTGCATCTCACTGGGACACTGTCAAGGTGTCACCAGGACTGTGCTCTCTCTGGAGACTCGGGAAAATCCGTCCCTGGCCTTTCCTGGCTTCTGGAGGCTGCTTGCTCCTTTGGCTTGTGGCCCCTTCCTCCATTTTCTAAGGCAACAGCCGAGCATCTTCCTTCTCTTCTCTCTGCTGCACACGCTCATGCCCCGGCCCCAGCTAGTCCAGGCAGGCCCATCTCCAGATCTTCAGCCTAAGCACACCCGCAGGGGACACGTTCACAGATGCTGGGGCTAGGACATGGCCATCTTTGGGAAGCTGTTATTCAGCCCACCATACAGGGCATAATAGAATTGGGGCAGGAGCAGGATCCCCTCAAACATGAAGCTAAAGTGGCTCAGGAGAGGTTCAGGGTGAAATGGTGAATGTTCTCTGGAATGCTTAGATTCCAGACAGGCAGTCACATTCAGAGGCTGCACACAGCTGCATGGCTTGTCTGAACAAGAGGGTGTTTGGGGAAGAGGGATCAGCCAGACCTGTCTTCCCTGGAGAAGCGTGCAGGCAGGGTCGCGTTGGGGGAAGCAGCAGTTTGCGTCCACTTCCTGGGCTTGGCCAGGGCCTGGTTGGATTTTACTCAAGACCCCTCCTGCTTCCTGTGCCCTCCTGCTCTCTATGCTCTGGTTCTGGGGTCTCAAGCACCTCTAGTGGCAGGGTCAGCCTCAACTCTGGTAGGCGGTGGAGAGGACAGTCATAAACTGGCCCAAGCCTGCGCCCTGGACCTGGGAAGGGAGTCCTGACCCTGGGACTTGGTCGCCTCACAGGGTCCTGCCTCCTGCTGTTCCCTGAGGCTCCTCCCAGGGGACTCTCACCTGCGGGGTGCTGACTGGGCCGTGAGAGGGTTTGTGAATGGTGGAGTGCCCCGGGGGATCTGCACTCGGCCTGCTTCCCCACTGAGAGGCTCACTCCCTCTGTTCTCCGCACATGCCTGCCAAGTTTGGGAGGCAACACGTTGGCCTCCATCCCTGTGTCCATGCTGTGTCCTCTGTCCTGAAAGCAACTGCAAGGGACCCGCCCTGGAAAAGTGGCATGCTCCAACCTGGTCAGAGGTGAGGTGTCAAGGCAGCCAGGGAGAGAGAGCTGTGGTGAGAACGTGCCAGTCCCCGGGGCTGGCGTGGTGGCAGTGGAAGGTGTCCTAGAGTTTTAGACTTGGGAGGAACCACAAAGGGGAAACTTGTTCACCTGTTCCCTTGTCCAGCCAGAGCATGTGGGGGCCAGCTGTGTCCAGGCCCTCAAACAGTTGTCCCTACAACATGACCTCTGACCTCCACAGGGTTGTCTTCTAGCCAGGGAAAGGGCAGGTGAGGGACCACCCTGCAAGCTTCCTTGGTCACTGTCTCTGCCCCAGGGAGCCTCTAGCCTTGTTTGAGTGGGAGCCTCCATATTCCAGAAACAACCAGCACATTGCTAGAATATTCTAGTTGGTGCAGTGTCTGTATCTTGGCAGACTTGTCTTCCTGTTGCCCCCCTACCAGGTGGGCCTGGCTGGGTCCTGAGGGAGCCCATAGCAGGTACCTTTGCCCTCCTTGGCCTGGGCTCTCCATGCTGGCAGCCTCCACCTTCTGCTCTCTTGCCCCCACCCCACCCAAACGCCCAGGTCTTTCAGCCATGGAAAGTGTCAGCAGTGGGGAGGGTCCAGGTGACAGAGCCCACGGAGGGAGTGCAGGGTGGCTGGAGCCAGGCGCTCATTGCTCAGTTGATTGTGGGGTTCTCTTCTGTATCGATGTGTCTAGAGAGGAGGCTGAAGTGAGGGACGTAGACAGTGGCGGCCAGCCTTTTCGGTTCTGTCGGTGAGAGCGGGCACAGCGAGGCCGGAGCGGGCTGGCCGTGACGTGAGAGGAGAGGTTGAGGGACCTTGATGATTGGGGACCGAGGGAGGGCCTGCGCCGCTGGTGCGGACACAGGAGGCTGGGCAGGAGGGCTACAGTTCCCTGCCGAGGAGCCAGGGCCGTGTCCCTTGGCCAGCTCCTGATGTATTCTGAGTGGATTTCGAGTCTGAGGGGAATGCCACTGTCGTGTTTGAAAGTTACGTGTGACAGCTGGGCGTGGTGGTGCATGCCTGTAATCCCAGTGCTTGGGAGGCTAAAACAGGAGGAGCGCAGGTTTGAAGCTAGCCTTAGCAACTTAACGAGGCTGTCAGCAACTAAGCAAGACCCTGTTTCAAAATAAGAAATAAAATAGGGCTGAGATAGTGTAGCTCAGAGGTGGAATGCCCCTAGGTTCAACCTCTAGCACCACCACACACACACACAAAAAGCGTGAGCACCAGCCACCGTGGACACGCTGTAGCTGCCAGCCTCCCCACTGCTCTGCTTCTCCACCGTTCTGGAATCCAGAACACTCAGAAATCTCAAAGGCCCTTCCTAAGTCTGCAGATGATTAATTTCGTGGCAAAAATCTGACCTGAATTGTTGGGAGACTAATTATGGTCTTTAAAAATATCTTACCTAGGGCGATCAGCCGTGCTTTTCCTTATGGGAATAATATGCATTTGATTTGGGGGTCTGCCCAGACCCCTCTGGGAGTCACACGTTATCATGTATACAGCCCCATAATCCTTGCTAAAGTCTAGAAAATCCTGAGTTTCTAAACACACTGGCTCAAAGGCTGTGGCTACAGGACAGGACACACCTGTGCTCTTCTCCCCAAGGAACAGTCAGAGTCCAGTCACCTGCCAGGCCCAGCTCAGATTCCAGCTCAACTTCCTGACTCGGGCTCTGGGACACGGTGCCCACTGTGTGGCCCAGCCTCTGGCCGTGTCTGGGAGACTGGTGTGCAGCCACTGTGTTCGCTGGCAGGGGGCCTCCGGGAGGGGCTGGGCAGGTGCTTAACTTTGATTTCTGTCTGGTCTGCAGCCTGGAACTGGGTGGGGGGTTGTCCAGGGAAGAATAAGGACAGAGAGGCAGAGAGATTATGAAGAGGGAATGGCCCCGTGGCCCACTTTGGGAGCATTTGGCCCTTGCTCATTGCTTACAGCACTGTGCTTCAGACTTTCTTTGGTCACACATCTTGTCAGTAACAACAAGAAAAAACATGCGTGCGTCCCCAATATATGGGTATTGATGTAGTTAGAAGTATATATATGAAGCCGGGCGTGGTGGCGCACGCTTGTAATCCCAGCATTCGGAGGCTGAAACCGGAGGATCCAGGTTCACGGCCAGCCTCAACTACCTAGTGAGTCACTCCGCAACTTAGTGAGAGCCTGTTTCAAAATAAAGAATAAAAAATAGGGCTGGGGGTATAGCTCAGAGATAGAATGCCCCTGAGTTCAATCCCCAGTACCGCAAAAAAAAAAGAAGTATATATGTGGATTATCTTTTGTGTGTGTGTGTGTGTGTGTGTGTGCGCGCGTGCGCGCACACGCGCGCAGTACTGGGGATTGAACCTGGGGCACTCTACCTCTGAGCAACACCCCCAGCCCTTTTCATTTTTTATTTTGAAATAGGATCTTGTAAGATTGCTAAGGGCCTTGCCAAATCATTGAGGCTGGCCTTGATCCTGCAATCTTTCTGTCTCAGCCTTCAAAGTACTGGAATTATAGGCCTTCACCACCACGCCCAGCCATATAATCCTACTGTTATATACATATATATATATATATATATATATATATATATATATATTCTTTTTTTTTTTTTTCTGGCGGTACTGGGGATTGAACCCAGGGGCATTCTACCTCCGAGCTACAGCCCCAGCCCTATTTTTTTATTCTTTATTTGGAAACAGGGTCTCACTAAGTTGCAGAGTGCCGCACTAAGCAGCTGAGGCTAGCCGAGATCCTCAGGTTTCAGCCTCCCAAATGCTGGGATTACAAGCATGCACCACCACACCCAGCTTGTTATATACATATTAAAACCGACTCCAAGAATAGGAGCCAGAGGACAAGCTAAAGATGTAATGAGTCTTTCGAAAATCACTTTGTTGGTGGTACAAAAGCCGCTGGCTTCCTTTGGTTGTTTTGGATGAGTGTGCTCCCATGCTCTGGGAGAGAGGACTGGGAAGGTCTGGCTCTGCCTTCAGTTTGCTTCCCTCCTGGGTTTTAATGGCTGCCTTTCTTGAAACAGATCCCTGCCCCGGACACAGAGCTAGCTGCGCATGGAGGAAACACTCATTGGCTTTCTCTCCAAATTGGGTTACTCATTTTTCCAACTCATCCACTGGGTCTGCAAAGGATTTGTTGAAATTTGGCTAGTACATTTCCATCCTCCCTGCTGCCAATCAGATGTTTTTGTAAACTAAATGGAAGGTATTTAAAGTTCTTAACACATGAATCCAAAACGCACTGAAGTGCTTTGGAAATTTTTTAACAGACTAGCAAATTGTGTTATGTAGTATTTTAGGAATTCAGTTATGAGATTTGTGTGTGTGTGTGTGTGTGTGTGTGTGTGTGTGTGTGTGTTTAAATCAGTATGAGAAGCCGGGTATGGTGGCTCACACTTGTAATCCTAGTACTTGGGAAGCTGAGACACAAGGATCACAGGTTCGAGACTAGCCTTGGCAATTTAGTAAGACCCTATTTCAACACAGTAAAATTGGATTGTGGGTGCAGCTCAGAGGTAGAATGCCTCTGGGTTTAAACCCCAGTACCATACACACATTAAAAAAGAAAAAACTCAGTATGAGACAAGCCAGGCACAGTGGCGCATGCCTATAATCCCAGTACTTAGGAGGCTGAGATGAGAGGATCACAAATTCAAGACCAGCCTCAGCAATTTAGCGAGACCTTCAGCAATTTAGTCAAAATAAAAAATAAAGTAGAGCTGGGAATGTAGCTCAGAGGTAGAATGCCCCTGGTTTCAACCCCCAGTAAGCGCCCCCCCCCCCCCCCGCCAAAAAAAAAAAAAATCAGTGTGAGATGTATTGTCTTGGGGAACAAAATCCTGTAACAGTTGAAACATTCTAAATGTGTTTTCCCAATGCTCTGCCCTAGCTTGGGTCTCTCAAAGAGCGGCTTTATTCTCATTCATTGTGACAACACGCCTCCTCTGTGAAGGGACATTTTAAACATGCTTAAAGACATTTTGAAAATAGTGCTAGAAAGCATATCTCTGACAGCCAGTTGTAGAAGAAAAATGGCCAAATGCAGAGACTTTTTTTTTTTTTTGGCAAAAATGTTAGCAGCTGAGTTTGGTGACACATGCCTATAATCCTAATACGTGGTGAGGCTGAGATGGGATCGCAGGTTTGAGGCCAGCCTCAGCAATTTAGTGAGACCCTGTTTCAAAATAGAAAATGAAAATGGCTGGGGGTATAGCTTTGAGGTAGAATAACCCTGGGTTCAATCTCCAGTATAAAAAAAAAATAAAAAGAAAAATGTAACTCTGTTATTAAGTTTGTTTTTGTTGTTGTTTTATTCATTTGTTTGTAGTGCCAGAGATCTACCCCAGGATCTTGGGTGAGCTACCATTGAGCTATACCCCAGCCCATGGTTGCTAGTTTTGACCATTCTCTGATTGCTCTCTCACAAAATAACCAGTAAGTCTCTGATGCAAGCGGTTTCCCGGTTGCTCCCCATCTCAGCACAGATTTTGCAGCTGATTCTGCGGTCATGACTTTCCCCTGTCCTGCCCTGAGCCTCCACACTTTCCATGTGGTGCAGTCTTGCATCTTTTCCTCCCCTTTCAACAGAAAATTCCTAGCTGGGCCCCCTGGTGCACACCAGCTTCTCAGGAGGCAGAGGCAAAAGGATCATTGGAGCTCCGGAGTTCAAGGCCAGCCTGGGCAGCTTAGCGAGAGCGACCCTGTCTTAAAAAAAGAGAAGCCGGGCATGGTGGCACACACTTGCAATCCCAGTACTTGGGAGGCTGAGAGAGGAGGATATAAAATATAAAATAGTCCTGGGGGTGTAGCAGAAGTGGAGTGCCGCTGGGCCTGGTGGCGCACGCTTGTAATCCCAGCATTCAGGAGGCTGAGACCGGAGGATCCGGGTTCGCGGCCAGCCTCAGCTACCTAGTGAGGCATTCTGCAACTTAGTGAGACCCTGTTTCAAAATAAAGAATAAAAAATAGGGCTGGGGATATAACTCGGAGGTAGAATGCCCGAGTTCAATTCCCTGTACCGCAAAAAAAAAAAAAAAAAAAAAAAAGAAGTGGAGTGCCCCTGGGTTCAATCCCTAGCACCAAATAAAATTAATTAATTAATGACAAGAGAGAAAATTCTAGATGACATGTTTTCACCCTTAATTGTGTCAGTATGCATCTCTACATGATAAGGACTTTAGACCTTGTCTCCCTCTGCTTTATCGGACATCCTGGAATCTACAGCACATGTATAAGGAAGTAGATAAACCCATCCAACATTATTTTATACCCACAAATGAGTTTTGAAGTGAAATGTAATCGCAGTTTCTCTATGGAAATAAGTATGGCAAGCTCAGAATACTAACTGGTTCATTTATTTCACTGATTACCATATATAGCTAAGAAATCCCAAGCCTGGTTTTCAATAAACACCCTGTTAATGTTAACAAAAAAATCTCTATTTTGAAATAGGGTAAGCCTCACAGAAGGTTACATATTGCATTAGGGGCCCATGTGCCTCCCCCAGATGCCTCCAGCGGCAATGTAGTGACATCAGAGCCGGGACATAGCTGGGCGTGGTGGCACACATTTGTAATCCCAGTTCTTGGGAGGCTAAGACAGGAGGATCGCAGGTTCATGGTCAGCCTCAGCTACTTAGCAAGGCCCTCCGCAACTTAGTAAGACCCTGTTTCAAAAATAAAGAAAAAATCATGCTGGAGGGTGTAACTTGGAGGTAGAATGTCTCTGGGTTCAATCCCCAATACCGCAAAAAAGGAAAAAAAAAGCCAGGACGTGGCCATGAGAATAGTCCTAAGCACTGGACTGCAGACCTGGGTCAGCTCTCGCTGTTTTCACCTGGGGGGTGTGTGTAGGTTTGTGTAGTTCTGTGTGATTTTGTCCAGTGCAGATCCATGCAGCCACGCCACTCTCACCTGGAAGGCCCCCCTCACAGCCCCCTCGTCGCTCTTCTCTGTGACCACTGACTGTGCTCCCTCTTCTTGGCTGTGTCACTTTGAGATGATCTACAAGTGGAATCGTCCTGCGTGTGACCTTTTGAGATTGGCTACTTTTACTGAACATGATGCCCTGAGCCCATGCAGATTGCTGCAGGCATCGATCACTCCTGCTCCTGGTTTCTTTTTTTTTTTTTTTTTTGTGGGACTGGGGATGGAACTCAGGGGCATTCTACCTCTGAGCTACACCTTCAGCCCTATTTTTTATTCTTTATCTTGAAACCGAATCTCACTAAGTTGCGGAGTGCCTCACTAGGTAGCTGAGGCTGGCCGCGAACTCCAATCCTCCAGTCTCAGCCTCCCAAATGCTGGGATTACAAGCGTGCGCCATGGCACCCGGCTAACTCCTGGTTTCTTATTGCCGAGTAGCTGTCTGTGACAATCTAGGTGCTGCACTTTAATCTTCACCTGTTGAAGGTCATTTGGGTTGTTTCCAGGTCTTGGCAATTATACATACAGCTGCTGGGAACATTTGTGTACAGGTTTCCACGTGAACATAAGTCTTCATTTCTCTAGGAGAAATGTCTATGTGATTACTGGTTGTATGGGAGGTACATATGAGTTTTATAAGAAACTGCCCAACTCTTTTCCAGAGTGACTGTACTGGATGCTTATCTGTCACTCCTCTCTCTTTCTCTTTTTTAATTGGTGATACTGGGGATTGAACCCAAGGGCATTCTACCTCTGAGCTACACCCCACTCCTATTTTATTGTTAATTTTGAAACAAGGTCTCATTAAGTTGCAGAGGGCCTTATATTGGTAAGGCTTGCTATGAACCTGTGATCCTCCTGTCTCAGCCACCCAAATACTGGGATTACAAGCGTGTATCACCATATCTGGCTCTGTTTTTATTTTTATTTTAAAAAAATGTTTGGCACTGGGGATTGAACCCTGGGGCATTCTACCTCAGAGCTATGCCCCCAGCCCTATTTTTATTTTGAAACAGAGTCTCACTAGATTGATGATAGTCTCACTACTTGCTGAGGCTGTCCTCGAACCAGCAATCCTTCTGTCTCAGCCTCCCAAGTACTGGGATTACAAGTGTGTGCCACCACGCCTGGCTAGCCCTTTTATTTTTTGTTTTGAAACAAAGGCTCACTAGGTTGGCATCAAACTTGTGATCCTACTGTGTCAGCCTCCCAAGTACTGGGCCTACAAGTGTGCACCACCATGCCTGGCCAACACCTTTGTTTGTAAGCCATAGTTGTAGAACCCAGGCTACTCTCCCCATAGGCTGCCCGTCTGTCCTCTGGCTCCTGGACACTGGTGGTTAGTGCAGAGGTTTGGTGGGTTCCAGTCAGCCTTGGCCAAGGGTCCTCCCCAGGTGAGGCAGCATGCTCACCATGCATCCCGCTGGGAGGCTGGGTGACACGGCTGCTGCACCCTAGTGGAGCTGGCATTGAGTGTGGGCGGCCCGTTCTCCCCCAGCCCTTCACATGCTGGTTTTATCGTCATATCTGCATCATTATTTATATCAGGAGTTGCAGAATGGTCACTTTTTAGTCTGTTATTCTGTCTCCATGTGTTAATGGGAGTATGTGTGTGTGTATGTGTGTCGGGGGGGTGGGGGGGACTGGGGATCAAACCCAGGGGTATTCTACCTTCAAACTATACCCCCAACCCTATTTTATTTTAGTACTAAGGATTAAGCCCAGGGCTGTTCTACCTCCAAGATACACCCCTAGCCCTATTTTATTTTTATTTTGAAATAGGGTCTCACTACGTGGATGGAATCTCACTACTTGCTGAGGCTGTCCTTGAACTTGCAATTCTGTCTCAACCTCCCAAGTACTGGGATTACAGGCATGCACCACCATACCTATCTCCCATTTATTTTATTTATTTATGTATTTTGTGGTACTAGGGATTGAACCCAGGGGCATTCTACCTCTGAGCTACACCCCCAGCCCTATTTTTAAATTCTTTATTTTGAAACATGATCTCATTAAATTATGGAAGGCCTTACTAAGTAGCTGAGGCTGGCTGCAAACCTGCGATCCTCCTGTCTCAGCCTCCCAAGTACTGGGATTACAAGTGTGCACCACCACGCCCAGCTTTATTCTTTATTTTGAAACAGGGTCTCACTAAATTACGGGGGCCTCACTAAGTAGCTGAGGCTGACTGAGAACCTGCAATCCTCCTATCTCAGCCTGGGATTATAAGCATGTACCCAGCCCTATTTTTATTTATTTTTTTATTTTTTTGTTTTTTTGTTTTTGCAGTACTGGGGATTGAACCCAGGGGCATTCTACCTCCGAGCCACACCCCCAGCCCTATTTTTTTTATTCTTTATTTTGAAACCAGGTCTCACTAAGTTGTGGAAGGCCTCACTAGGTAGCTGAGGCTGGCCGCGAACCCGGATCCTCTGGTCTCAGCCTCCCGAATGCTGGGATTACAAGCCTGCGCCACCACGCCCGGCTCCCAGCCCTATTTTTAAATTTGAAACAGTGTCTTAACAAGTTCCTGAGGCCTTGCTAAATTGCTAAGGCTGGCTTCGAACCTATGATTCTCCTGTCTCAGCCTCCCACATACTGGGATTATAGGCCTTTGCCACCACTCCTGGCTTAATGGGACTTTTGTAAGCTAGAACTTTTCCTTGTCAATATGTAGTTACCCTAAAATATAGATGAAAAGTTGAAGCTTTGCTAGGAGGCACTTGTGCAAGTGTGCACATGGCAGAGTCTGGTGGGAATCCCATTCGTTGACTTCAGAGTGTGAGCTTGGAGCCAGGTGTGGTGCTGCATGCCTGTAATCCTAGTACTTGGAGGCTGAGACAGGAGGATCACAGGTTTGAGGCCAGCCTCAGCAACTTAGAACCTGCTGTTTCAAAATAAAAGGAGCTGGGGGTATAGCATGGAGATAGAGTACCCCTGTATTCAATCTCCAGAATAAAAAATAAAATAAAACATGAGAAAATATACGAGACAATGGTGAAGATTTAGCAGTATTTGTACTTCCTCTGCCCCTCCCATTTCCCATGTTTATCCATTTAATTTAGAATGATAGACAAAAATGATGGTTTACAACCCAAATCTTCTTTTTAAGGAAACATTTCTGGCACTGGTTTTCAACTTTGCAACTGTGCTTACAAGACCTATTATTAGACTTGTCACTGCGTCTTTTTTTTTTTTTTTCAGAGCTTGCCACCAGTCTTTATATAGACACCTTCTCCAATTTTGAGTTTCTTAATATAGATGCCTTCTCCAGTTTTGAATTTTTAATCTGGATCCATCTCTTGGTCCGTGTGTTGGGGGCATTTATATGTAGGAACATAGAAATGTGGAAGGTTCTTCTCGGGTGCCAGTTTCTAGGAGCTGGTGGTGTAGCTGGAGGCAGAGGACACTGGGGAGGCCAGAGAGGAGCCAGGGCAGGACAGGAGTGCAAGTGGACAGCTGGCAGGGAGCCTCTGTGACGGGGTGAGGCCAGGCGCTGGCTACACCCCAGGAAGACCAGGGAACCCCACTGCTGTCACTACACTCTGGCCTGAGTATCAGCTTGTGGACTTGGAAGGGACCAGGAGGTTGGTCATCTGGACTGGCTTGGCATCCAGGTCAAGAGGATCAGCATGCACGTGCCTGTAATCCCAGTACTTGGGAGGGTGAGACAGGAGGATTGCAGGGTGGAGGCCACAGTGTAGTAACTTAGCAAGACCCTGTTTCAAAATAAAGAATTAAGCCGGGCGTGGTGGTGCACACTTGTAATCCCAGCATTCGGGAGGCTGAGACCGGAGGATCCGGGTTTTCGGCCAGCCTCAGCTACCTAGTGAGGCACTCCACAACTTAGTGAGACTCGGTTTCAAAATAAAGAATAAAAAATAGGGCTGGGGGTATAGCTCGGAGGTAGAATGCCCCTGAGTTCAATCCCCAGTACCGCAAAAAAAAAAAAAAAAAAAAAAAGGGCCATGGTTGTAGTTCAGTGGTAGAGCACCTCTGGATTCAATCTCTAGTACCAGAAAACAAATAAAATGTAGATTGGTTTGGGGTTCGGACGTGGCCTGGGTCAGGCCGCAGGGACTGTGGGGTGCACTGAGGCCGTGCTGGGCGGGGACCCGAGCTCCAGCCAGGGCTTCCCTCAGCGCCCACGCTCTGCCCACCCTCTCTCCATGTCATCAGCTGTCCGCTCTTTGGTTGCTTTGCAGTCATTGCCAGAGTTCATCTTCTGGGTCGATGGTTGGATGCGCTGACCAGCTGTCAACAGGTGGCAGCACTCAAAGGGACGCAGCCGGCTCTGCTCTCCCAGGTGGAGGGAGTGGCCAGCCTCCTGGCTTGGGGAGTCAAGCTGCTATAACCAAGGCCCATCCACTGGCCTGTTTCTTGCAGTGCTTGGGGGCAGGGTGGGGCCCACGACCAAGGCTTAGCAGATTCTATGTGATGGGGACCACGTCTAGTCCACGGGCAGCATCCTGACTGTGTCCCCACGTGGCAGGAGGGGTGAGGTGTCTTCTCTTGGACCATTTTAGTCCTTGGGATTGAACCCTGAGGAGGGGCGTGGTCTGGCCCAGGTCTCAGAAGCCTCAGGAGGCCGCCGGGTGTGGCCCGTGTGGTGGGGGCTGGGGGCTTGGTTCATGGTTGGGAGGGGGAGAGGGGGCGCACAGACCTGGGAGAGTCTGCGGCACCGCCGCTCACGCAGGCTCTCTTCTCTCGGCCAGCCTGTCTCGGACACCTCTAGGGCTTCTCTCAGGGATCCTCCTGCTGCCGGCCACCATGACAGTGAGGGGGGCTGCGCTGGCCCCGGGTCCAGCGTCACCCACAACTGCAGCAGCCTCGCCCAGCGTCTCCGTGACCCCCGAGGGCAGCCCCACAGCCATGGAGCAGCCCGTGTTCCTGATGACCACTGCTGCCCAGGCCATCTCCGGCTTCTTCGTGTGGACGGCCCTGCTCATCACCTGCCACCAGGTACCAGGCTTGCCAGGGGGCCCTCGAGAAGGCCCTGAGTGGCTTCCACTCTGACAAAACAGGACTTAGCTAGGCCAAGCGAGGTGACGGGAGACAAGGAGGCCAGGCCCGTGCTGTGGCTCCAACATCCATCCGATGGCCAGAGGGGCGGAGTGTGGGGAAAGCAGCGCCTTCATCCAGAAATGACGCGTGTCACTTCTGCTCACCTGCCACTAGCCAGAACTGGTTTCACATCCCTCTTAAGCTTTGTGGAGCTCAGGGATGGCAGGGACCCCTTTGCAAAGGAGAAGCTTGAGAAGGAGTTTGGAGAGGAACGGCTGGTCGCATCTAAGTTGGTGGTGGCTGGGAAAGAAGTCCAGTCTCCTGTCTCCTGTACTCGCAGCCCCAGAGGCAGCCAGTGTGGGCCGGCACAGGCCTGGGGCCGCGGAGGAAGCGTGCAGGCCAGTGTGGAGAGCGGGGTGAGGCTGCTCAGACTCCCCAGGCAGCTGCCCTGTCTCTCCGTCCCCTGTAACCATTCGCATCCAAGGTGATTGGCTCAACAGAGGAGAATATTTTGTTCTTTTCCTCCCTGGCTAGCGCTCGGCTGGGCCAAAAGTGATGTCATAAGAGCTGAGGCGAGACACCCAGGAGCTGCTGGGACTGTGGCCGGGCCTTGTGTGGAGCTGTTACTTGCTTTCCTTCTCCTAACTTCCCAGGAGGCCGGCAACGCCACCTCTGTTAACAGACGGGAACTGAGGTGCCCTGTGGGTGCCCTGCTGCGGCCGCTCAGCCAGCAGGCACGGCCACCTCCCATACAGTGAGGCTGCGGCCGTCCCACCCTCCTACCATCAGATGAGGGACAGGGCAGGGTACGCCACAGTCAGATGGCCTCAGTGCTGATGAGACCTCAGAGGCTGGGCTTTTAGGGAAACCTAAGGGAACTCGGGGAGCTTAAAGAGCTACGGGCTCCTGGGCTTGTCCTGGACAACGCTGTGGTCTCGTGGTCCCTCTTCCCGCAAGGCTGTCCTGTGGGCTCCTCTGCATGCGTCCCACCAGCGTTTTTCTATGATGAAAGTTTCATCATCACATTTTATAGAGGACTCTGAGACTCAGGGGTAGGTAACTTACATTAGGTCATAGAAGTTAAGACACAAGCTGGGTGTGGTGGCTCACGCTTGTAATTTGGGAGGCTGAGACCAGAGGATCCAGGTTTGCAGCCAGCCTCAGCTACCTAGTGAGGCACTCCACAACTTAGTGAGACCCTTTATTCAAAAAATAAAGAATAAAAAATAGGGCTGGGGGTATAGCTTGGAGGTAGTATGCCCCTGAGTTCAATCCCCAGTACTGCAAAAAAAAAAAAAGTTAAGACACGTTCCAGTTCCCCTGACAGGCACCTCCTCTGTGGAGCAGGAGGAAGAGGGCAGGGTGGGGGTGTGACAAGGTGACAGTAATAACTCCCGGCCCTGCCTCCTCTGCCCCAGATCTACATGCACCTGCGCTGCTACAGCTGCCCCCACGAGCAGCGCTACATCGTCCGCATCCTCTTCATCGTGCCCATCTACGCCTTCGACTCCTGGCTCAGCCTCCTCTTCTTCACCAACGACCAGTACTACGTGTACTTCGGCACCGTCCGGGACTGCTACGAGGGTGAGGACGGAGGGTGGGGTGGGGGCTGGGAGCCAGCCGGGCCTGGGAAGTGCCCAGGGCTGGGGACCCCTCTGCTGGGGTTCCTCCTGAGGGGCCCCCAGCCGTCACTTCCTTACCCACGTCAGGGTCTGCACCATCCGATTGACAGGCAGCAGCACATACGTAGCTATGGCCAAGATCCCCTTCACAGGCACACTTTGCTGTGGCTCACAGAGCCTTGCAGATGCCTGGAGGCAGGGACCCCACCTGCATCTCTCAGTTCTGGCATCTCCAGTGGGTGGGCAGCACATAAATGGTCCATTTGTGGCGAGAAACCCCAGGTAGCTGGGCACAGTGGCACGCACCTGTCATCCCAGTTCTTGGGAGGCTGAGACAGGAGGATCGAAGGTTCAAGGTTAGTGGGTGGTAACTTAGACTTAGAGAGACCCTGTTACAAAATAAAAAGGGTTAGGGATATAGCTCAGTGGTAGAATGCCCCTGGTTTCAATCCCCAGTAAAGCAAAAAACAAAAACAAAAAAAAAAAAAAAAAAGAGAGGAGGGGGAGGAAAGGAAAGGGAAGGGAAGGGAAGAAAGAAACCCCAGGTAACTCTAGGTACAGATGGGTAGGAATTAATCCAGGGGTCTGTGGCGAGTTGGTGGCAGGGCTGGGCCTCTGTCCCCAGGTATCTTAATTTGGAGGGCTTTGTCCCATGAGGTGCTCTGCTGGATCTTGAGAAAAGGCACTGGCCTCCAGAGTCTCATGGGCCTCCAGTTCTCTGTGGAGACTGTGGAAATGGGGCAGCCCGCCTTCCCGCACGCCTTCTCGCACGCACTTGCACTCCCAGCCAGGACCGGGCTCTGGGTTGTAAGGAGGAAAAGCCGGCCCCTAAGTCATCACTACAAGGAGGTGTGGAAGCTGCTGTCGCTGGGAGAAGGGGATCGGCAAGGCAGGAGGTCACGGAGCACATGCAGGCGGTCAGCCTTGGCCAGAGAAAAGGTCCGCAGCCAGAGCAGGGATTGTACTGGGAGGTAAGGCAGGGACACAGCCTTGCAGGTCGCACAGAGAAGTTTGGGTTTTTTGTTTTGCTGTTGATGTAGAAAAACATGATGGCACTGGAGATTGCAGGTTAGAAAAATCTCCATGTGGAGAGCAAGTGAGGAAAGGCCAAGGCCTCTAGGCAGGTCACAGACCAGTGATGCCCAGGCCTGGCTCTGAGCAGCCCAGCGGGGGGGGGGGGGGAAGGGGCCCTGAATTCAAGACCCCTGCTGTGACACCCACAGCCACCCTCTCAGGGCCCGTGTGTGCGGAAGGTCCTGTCTCTTCCCGTCCCTGCACTGCTGGTTTTGGGTAAAGTGTCCAGATGTGGTTTTCCTTGTGCTCAGGCGGGGCAGCGCTGGCCACCCCAGCACTTGTCCACCTCACTGACCCTGGAAGGCTTTGCCTTGGCCATCGGGGTGCAGCATACCCCAAGAAGCTGGAGGCCGTCTTCCTGTTCCGCATTGAGCTTTGCACGCTCTCAGGACTCACGGGGCACGGGGAGTACCTTTGGATTTGGTGAGGAAATGGAGGCGCCTAACAGCAGCCCACTGTGCCCCTCCTTGCTGGGGTCCCTGTGCCCTCTGCCACAGCCACATTGGCCTTTCTGTCTGGAGCACGTCAGGTGTTTTCCGGCCTTGGGGGCGTGGCATGCGCCATTTCCCGGGCCCTGGAAAGCTCTTCCCTGGCCCTGTGTGTGGTCCGCCCCTTCTCAGCCTTACCTGTTCCCGACTGTCTCCTCCTTGGAGAGGCCCCCCTGCCCATGTCCTGACTGTGTCCTCCTTGGCCACACGTGGGTTGCACAGCCTTGTTCACTGTCTGCCTTCATGAGTGGACTTAGGAGAGCATGTGTGTTCTGGGCCTGGTTGGAGCTGGGCACAGGGGAGGTATGGACGCCATGATTATTATTTTTGTCGTTTTGGTGCTAAGAGTCAAACCCAGGGCCTTGAACATGCTAAGCACACACTCTGAGCTGAGTGCTGAGCTACATCCCCAGCTGACTCCATAGTTTCTGAACAAAGAGGGACTTTGTGAGCACCTGCGGTGCCCGTGTCCCCCCGGTGGGGCCTCGTTGGTTCCCAGGCACTGTCCTCCAGGCCGGCTCTGAGTCCTGGGAAGCCTCTGGGACTGGGGCAGGGCTGGGAATCCTTTTCCCTCGGGTGCCAGCTTCACAGGGTGGTCGGGGAGCAGAACAAAGGGTGTTCTCTGCCCAGGGGGACAAGTGTAGGCACCCTCTCAGCTGGGCCCTGAAGACAGGGTGTATAGCAGAGGTGGGGCACAGTCAAGGGAAGTAGCAGCAGATGGTCAGCAGGCGCCCCCATTCCAGCAGCCTCTTTGTTCTGCTCGCCTGCCCTGACCTGCCTCCCAGCCCAAGGAAAGATCCTGGCAGGAAGGCGGCCCTGTGAAACCGTCTCCTAGCAACGATGTTACCCAGGCCTGTCCTCTCCCAGGAGTTCACAAGCAGCACTGCAGCTGCCCTGAGTTCAGCACCCTGGAGTTCAGCGGCCTCCGTGTCTGAGTTAGCAGGCCTGGCCTCCCTGCCCCTTCCAGCACTCTGCTCAAGTCTCTGCCCCCGTCCTTCTATCTGCGCAGCTGTCCCTTAGAACCCAAGAGCAGCTGGGCACTGTGGTGCACGCTTGTAATCCCACTGTTTGGGAGGCTGAGACAGAAGGGTCACAGGTTCAAAGCCAGCATGTGGCAACTTAGCGAGACCCTATTTCAAAACAAAAAATAATATAGGACTGGGGTGTAGCTCAGAGGTAGTGTACCCCTGTGTTCAAACCCCCGTACCAAAAAAAAAAAAATCCAAACAACAAACTCAAGAGGTGCCCCCCACTCATTCCTCTTCTCCCCACCCTCTTCCTCAGTCCCCCAAGACCCGAGAAGGAGCCGGGGAGGAATGGCAGATAGGCTGGCCAGAGAACTCTTTATTTCAGATCCAGCCAGCCTGGATGACGGAGGGCTGAGGGCTGAGCATCGCAAACATTTTTTTTTTAAACAAAATTCTGCTTAAAAAAAAAAAAACTCTAAAATTTTGTTTTTATTAAAAGACATGCATGTGGTTGAAATACAGAACTGCCCCAACTCCTCCTCATTCTCAAGTTCACAGCACTTTCCATGCTGCTAAAATAATCTAAAAGTATATGGCATTACATGATAACTTCCTACTGTAGGTTTGTTTTTTTTTTTTTTGTGGTACTGGAAATTGGACCCAGGGATGTTCAACCTCTGAACTACACTCCAGCTCTTTTTATTCTTTATTTTATTTATTTATTTTTAATTTTTTTTTTTTTTTTTTTTTTTGCGGTACTGGGGATTGAACTCAGGGGCATTCTACCTCCGAGCTACATCCCCAGCCCTATTTTTTATTCTTTATTTTGAAACCAAGTCTCACTAAGTTGCGGAGTGCCTCGCTAGGTAGCTGAGGCTGGTCGTGAACCCGGATCCTCCGGTCTCAGCCTCCCGAATGCTGGGATTACAAGCCTGCGCCACCAAGCCCAGGTCTTTATTTTATTTTCATTTGTTTTTTTTTTCAGTACTGGGGATTGAGCCCAGGGGCATTCTACCTCCAAGCTGTACCCCATCCCTATTTTTTATTCTTTATTTTGAAACAGA
The DNA here is from genome assembly GCA_004027655.1 of Graphiurus murinus. Lineage (NCBI taxonomy): Eukaryota > Metazoa > Chordata > Mammalia > Rodentia > Gliridae > Graphiurus > Graphiurus murinus. The sequence continues at coordinate 36,647 of PVLC010015650.1, forward strand.
GTCTCACTAAATTGCAAAGGGCCTCACTAAGTAGCTGAGGCTGGCCGTGAACCTGCGATCCTCCTGTCTCAGCCTCCCAAGTTACTGGGATTACAGGCGTGCACCACCGTGCCTGGGTCTATAGAAGGTTTTGATGTAGGAATCTTAGCCCTGGTCTACGCACAAATGCACATATACACTTTTCTTTCCCTTACCTTTTTTTTTTTTGCGGTACTGGGGATTGAACTCAGAGGCATTCTACCTCCGAGCTATACCCCCAGCCCTATTTTTTATTCTTTATTTTGAAACCGGGTCTCACTAAGTTGCGGAGTGCCTCACTTAGGTAGCTGAGGCTGGCTGCGAACCCGGATCCTCCGGTCTCAGCCTCCCAAATGCTGGGATTACAAGCGTGCGC
>PVLC010015651.1:0-23224 GCA_004027655.1 Graphiurus murinus
TTTTTTTGCGGTACTGGGGATTGAACTCAGGGGCGTTCTACCTCCAAGCTATATCCCCAGCCCTATTTTTTATTCTTTATTTTGAAACAGGGTCTCACTAAGTTGCGGAGGGCCTCACTAGGTAGCTGAGGCTGGCCGCGAACCCGGATCCTCCAGTCTCAGCCTCCCGAATGCTGGAATTACAAGCGTGTGCCACCATGCCCGGCTCTATTTCTAATTTTTTATGTTGAAACAGGACCTCACTAAAGTTGTGGAGGGCCTCACCAAGTACCTGAGGCTAGCCTTGAACCCAGATCCTCCTGTCTCAGCCTCCCAACTACTGGGATTACAAGCATGCGCCACCATGCCTGGAGCCCAGCCCTATTTTTTATTCTTTAATTTGAAACAGAGTCTCACTAAGTTGCGGAGGGCCTCACTAAGTAGCTGAGGCTGGTCGTGAACTTTAACATGCTCTGCATATATATATATATATACATATACATATGTATATACATATATAGGACTATATATACACATATACATTATATACATATTATATTATATATTATGTGTGTTATATGTATATATTATATGCATATTATATTATATATGCATTATATATTATACTATATTATATACATATATACTATATATATAGCCTATATATATATTCTGTGTTACTTAGAAGTGGGACCCCGGATGCTGCTTCTGACCGAGAGACTGACATGACCACTGTCCGAACTTGTCCCCCGCACAGAAGCAGCCTGGGCCTCGGGCCTCGCTGGAGTTCCGGGGTTTGGATTTGTGCGATGGATGATCGGCAGTAGGTGGTGCCTAGGGTGCTCCGAGAGGCTAACGGAGGAGCCGGGCGGCCGATCCTGCTGTGCTGGCAGCCGGGCAGAGCACCGGTGGGAGCTGAGGACCAGAGGGGCTGGACCGCGAGGCAGGAGCCGCTTGGCAACCTCTCCAGCGTTGCAAGAGCCAGAGGAGCTGCAGATGCTGCTCGCGGCGCCCACAGCAGCTCAGGAGCGTGGGGCGGTGACTGTGGAGGGGCCCAAGCTGTCTGGGACAATCAGATCTTTGTGTTTGGAAGTGGAGACTGACAGCAGAGTGAAGGATGGGCGCAAGGAGCCAGGAAAGGGTGCACCGGGTGCTGATGTGGGAGGGTGCTGCATGCGCCTGCAACGGAGAAAACGCCTGCCGCAGGGAAAGCAAGGGAACCCGGGGTGGGGGTGGGGTCGCTTAGGTAGAGGAAACAGGTAGAGAACCTGGGAGAGATGGGGGTCAGAGGATGGATTTAAGGACTCAACCTTGGGGTGTGTGTGTGTGTGTGTGTGTGTGTGTGTGTGTGTGTGTGTGACTAGGGATGGAACTCAGGGGCATTCTACCTCTGAGCTACACACCCAGCTCTATTTTATTCTTTATTTTGAAACCAGATCTCACTAAGTTGCAGAAGGTCTCACTACTAAGTAGCTGAGGCTGGCCGCGAACCTGCGATCCTCCTGTCTCAGTCTCCCAAGTACTGGGATTACAAGCGTGCACCACCAAGCCCGGCTAACCTTGGATATTTGACAGAATGATACCATTCACTAAGAGATATCGGCTGGGCATGGTGGTGCATGCCTGTGATCCCAGTACTTGGGAGGCTGAGACAGGAAGGTTGCAGGTTCTCAGCCAGCCTCAGCTACTTAGTGAGGCCCTCTGCGACTTCGTGAGATCCTGTTTCAAAATAAAGAATAAAAAATAAGAGCCGGGTGTGGTGGCGCACGCTTTTAATCCCAGCATTTGGGAGGCTGAGACCGGAGGATCCAGGTTCATGGCCAGCCTCAGCTACCTAGTGAGGCACTCCACAACTTAGTGAGACCCTGTTTCAAAATAAAGAATAAAAAATAGGGAGCCAGGTGTGGTGGCGCACACTTGTAATCCCAGCATTCGGGAGGCTGAGACCAAAGGATCCGGGTTCGAGGCCAGCCTCAGCTACCTAGTGAGGCACTCCGCAACTTAGTGAGACTCGGTTTCAAAATAAAGAATAAAAAAAAATAGGGCTGGGGGTATAGCTCGGAGGTAGAATGCCCCTGAGTTCAATCCCCAATACCACAGAAAAAAAGAAAAAAGAATTTGGTTTATACCTGGGTATGGTGGTATACATCTATAATCACAGTACTGAGAGGCTGAGACAGGAGGATCACAGGTTCAAGGCCAGCCTCAGTAACTTAGCAAGACTTTATTTCAAAATAAAAAATAAAATAGGGCTGAGGGTCTATCTCAGAGGTAGGAAGCCCTTGGGTTCAATCCCCAGTACCAAAAACATTTTAAAAAAAGAAGAATTTGGTTTATAGCTGGGTGTGGTGGTGCATCCCTGCAATCCCAGCTCCTCAGGAGGGTGAAGCAGGATGATTGGAAGTTCAAGGCTATCCTGGGCAATTTAGTGAGACCCTGTCTCAAAATAAAAAGTAAATAAAAGGTGCTGGGGATGTGGCTAGGCGGCAGAATGCTCCTGGATTTCATCTCTAGGACCTCAAAAATGAATGAATAAATAAATAAATTCAGTCAGAATCTGCTTTGAAATTAATTGCATCCCCAGAGAAAAGGAAGAATGAAAGGGTATGTCCCTTAAAAAGACGACAGAGACAATACTGGAGACATGAATCTGACACAACATATGAGGTGATACGAACGTTAATGGAGCTAAAGACCACCCATATTTACTTAATCATATGACTAAGTAGGATTCTGAGTAGATTAAAGATTACATGAAGCCGAGTGTGGTGGCACGTGCTTGTAATCCCAGTACTTGGGAGGCTGAAATGGGAGAATCTCAGGTTCATAGCCAGTCTCAGCTACTTAGTGAGGCCCTCTGCAACTTAGTGAGACCCCGTTTCAAAATAAACAATAAAAAATAGGGCTGGAGGTGTAGCTCGGAGGTAGAATGCCCCTAAGTTCAATCCCCAGTACTGCAAAAAAAAAAAAAAAAAAAAAAAAAAAAAAAAAAAAAAAAAAAAAAAAAAAAAAAAGATGGCATGAGTTCAATCTTCAGTACCAAAAAAAAAATTAAAAATAAATAAAAAAATAAAAAGGCCTTGGCGTGTAGCTAGGGGGTAGACTGCCCCTGGGTTTCATCCCCAGTACCAAAATAAACTGTAAAAACCTAACATATGAGCTGTGCATGGTGAAGCACGCTCACGGCTAGACTCAGCTACTTAGGCCCTCAGCAAGTTAGTGAGACCCTGTTTCAAAATAAAGAATAAAAACCTAGGGCTGGGGGTGGAGCTCCGTCAGTGTTACTCCACTGCTCCACACCCTCTTCTCAGCGGATTCGTGATCCGGTTACCATTCCCTTCCTGAAGTTGACCAGATAAGGGGAGAGAGGAGGTGGTTATCTGGCCTAAGCTTGGCTGACTAAATTCTTCTTCCTGGAAATTTGGAATCAGGTCTTAGAAATTTCAATTAGTAAGTTGCAAGTTAGACTAATAAGGTAATGTGGACTTGGGATTGGAAGTGCCCTTTTAAGAACATTATCTTCAGCCTATGTGTGATGGAGATGCAGATAAAGTTTGTCTGCAGACTGTCAGAAGAGACAAAAAGACAGGCACAGAGGGTAGAGATCAGAGGCCACGATTTAGAAAGCCCGATAACCCTTGGTAGCCAAAGACTCTCCCTTTGCTCTCCACACTCAAGCTCCCTGCTACAGACCTTTGTTTACAGAACAATTGATCTCATTTTTGCTCCAAGTTAGTTAGCTGCGGGTTTCTGTTAGTTGAATCCAAGACATCCCTGATGAACACAATGCTTTGCATACTTGAGAGCAACTTTCTCCAGTGTCAACACATTTGATTCTCCTAAGACCAGTCCTGAGGCCAAAAGAGATGAAGCCTGAGATAGAGTACTGAGTGTCCCAAAGCCACGGAGAGCAGAGGCGGCTCCAGGACTGGTGTTCCCACTCTTTCCAAGCTGACTCCAGAGTCCATTTTATTTTATTGTGGCACTGGGGATTGAACCTGAGAGCATTCTACCTTCGTGCTACATACACCCCCAGCCCTATCTTGTTTATTTATTTTTTTTGAAACAGGGTCTTAGTAGGTTGATGAGAGTCTCATCTCACTGCTTGCTAAGACTGTCCTTGAACCTGCTATCCTTCTGTCTCAGCCTCCCAAGTGCTAGGATTACAGGCATGCGCCACTACACCGGCTTCGATAGACCATTTTAGAAGATACAATGACCGGGTGGGTGTGCAATTTTATTACTGAGACTCCCTTGCTTAATTTCCTTATATGAACTACTCATAAAAAGGAGGTTCTGAAGCTGGGAGTGGTAGCACACACTTGTGATCCCAGTATTTGGGAGGCTGAGACATGAGGATCACAGGTTCAGCCTCAGCTATTTAGTGAGCCCTCTGCAACTTAGTGAGACCCTGTTTCAAAATAAAGAATAAAAAATAGGGCTGGGAGCCGGGCGTGGTGGCGCACGCTTGTAATCCCAGCATTCGGGAGGCTGAGACCAGAGGATCCAGGTTCGCGGCCAGCCTCAGCTACCTAGTGAAGCACTCCAAAACTTAGTGAGACTCGGTTTCAAAATAAAGAATAAAAAATAGGGCTGGGGGTATAGCTTGGAGGTAGGATGCCCCTGAGTTCAATCCCCAGTACCACAAAAAAAAAAAAAAAAAAAAAAAAAAAATAGGGCTGGGGGTATAGCTCGGAGGTAGAATGTCCCTGAATTCAATCCCCAGTACCCCCCCCCACACACAAAAAGCATTGTTTGTTTGTTTTTTTTTCCGGTACTGGGGGCTGAACCCATGAACCCAGGGGCATTCTACCTCCAAGCTACACTCCCAGCCCTATTTTTTATTCTTTATTTTGAAACAGGGTCTCACTAAGTTGCAGAGAGCCTCTAAGTAGCTGAGACTAGCTGCCAACCCGGATCCTCTGGTCTCAGCCTCCCAAGTACTGGGATTATAAGCGTGCGCCACCATGCCTGGCTGCATTGGCCTTTTTAGTAAGAGAAAAATTGTTATTTTCAAGGAAAACATAGTAAACAAATGCAAGTTTATTAGTATTGCCAGTATCATTAGAAGAGAATAAATAGCAAAACCTTATTCATGACCATGTACGTAATGCACTTTCCCTAATTAAAACATAATCGGATAATTTCTATTCCTAAAATATGGAAATTGGAGCAAGGCTAGGTGGCACACCCTTGTAATCCCAGTATTTGGGAGGCTGAGACAGGAGGATCGAAGGTTTGTGGCCTCAGCTACTTATTGAGGCCCTCTGCAACTTAGTGAGAACTCGTTTCAAAATAAAGAATAAAAAATAGTACTGGGAGTGTAGCTCAGAGGTAGAATGTCCCTGGGTTCAATCCCCAGTACCACACACACACTATATATATATATATATGTAGAAATTGGTATAATACACGTATTTGCCACCAATGCACCATTTCCAACTACATTTTATTTTATTTTATTCATTTATTTTGCAGTACTGGGGATTGAACTCAGAGGCGTTCTACCTTAGAGCTATACCCCCAGCCCTATTTTTTATTCTTTATTTTGAAACCGAGTCTCACTAAGTTGCGGAGTGCCTCACTAGGTAGCTGAGGCTGGCTGCAAACCCAGATCCTCCGGTCTCAGCCTCCCAAATGCTGGGATTACAAGTGTGCGCCACCACGCCCGGCTTCCAACTACATTTTATTCTTCACATTGAGAAAATCTCCCTTGATTCTGATCTCAGTCTTTGGTTCATACAAACTTGCATCTGGAAAAAAAAAAAAAAAAAAAGGCCTGGAAACCACCCATTTTCTGCTTCTCATCACTCTCTTGGAATAATCATTCACATGAATATTTGTCCATTTCTTCACTCATTAAATGTTTTGAAATTTTTTTTATCTATTCATTAAATTTTTAATGAGCTCTTAGCAGATGCCAGACCCTCTGGGGATACGGCCGAGAACAAAGGTAGCCAAAGTCCCTGCTGTCATAGGATGGAGTTTACACTCAAGTGTGGAGGGCACATAATGGGGAAATAAATAAACATAATACGTCACCTTGTTATAAGTGCCAACAAAGACAAATAAACTAGTTAAGGGTATAGCAAGTAGTGAAGGCAGATGCTATATTAGCAGAAAAGGGACTCTTTGATAAAGTAACATTTGAATAGAGACCTGAATAAAATGAGGACATGGGACTATGTAATTATTCTGTGTTCCAGGAAGAGGACATAGCAAATCCAAAGTCTCCGAGGTAAGAATGTACCTGGGGAGTCGGGCGTGGTGGTGCACGCTTATAATCCTGGTACTCGGAAGGCCGACAGGAGAATCGCAGGTTCAAAGCCAGCCTTGGCAACTTAGCGAGGCTCTCAGCAACCTAGTAGAGACCCTGTTTCAAAATAAGATATAAAATCAGGCTGAGGGTATAGCTTGGATGTAGAATGCCCCTGGGTTCAATCCCTAGTGCCCCCCAAAAATGTACCTGGGATGGTTGACGGTCGATAAGGGAACTAGCAAGCCAGAAACATATTACTTGGGGGCTGGGAAAGAAGAGATGAAATCAAACAGAGTAGGAACTCTGATGATGCAAACTTTGTTTACTTATTTATTTATTTGTTTTTTATGGTACTAGGGATTGAACCCAGGGCCATTCTACCTCCCAGTTACACCCCCAGTCCTATTTTTTAGTCTTTATTTTGAAACAAGTTCTCACTAAGTGGCAGAGAGCCTCACTAAGTAGCTGAGGCTGGCCTTGAACCCAGATCCTCTGGTCTCAGCCTCCAAGTACTGGGATTAGAAGCGTGTGCCAAGCCGGGTGTGGTGGTGCACGCTTGTAATCCTAGCACTTGGGAGGCTGAGAGTGGAGGATCCGGGTTTGAGGCCAGCCTCAGCTACTTAGTGAGGCTTTCTGCCATTTAGTGAGACCCTGTTTCAAAATAAAGAATAAAAAAATAGGGCTGTAGCTGTAGTTCAGAGGTAGAATGCCCCCAGGTTCCATCCCCAATACCACAAAAAAAAAAAAAAAAAAAAAAAAGAAACATGGGTCACCACCACGCCTGGCTTATTTATTTATTTATTTATTTATTTATTTAATGTTGGTGCTGGGGGGTTTGAATCCAGAGGCTTTCTACCTCCGAGCTACACCCCCAGCCCTATTTTATTTTTATTTTGAAACAGGGACTTTCTAGGCTGATGAATCTCACTACTTACTGAGGCTGTCCTCAAACCTACAAGCCTCCTATTTCAGCCTCCCAAGTACTAGGATTACAGGCATATGGCACCATGCCTGGCTTGATATAAATTTTATAAACCATGATAAAGACTGGATTTTATTCCAATTGAAGGAAGCCATCTTGGAGCAGAGTTGTTTTTTGTTTGTTTGTTTGTTTTCTTTTCTTTTTTTCATACTGGGGATTGAACCCAGGGGCATTCTATCTCTGAGCTACACCCCTAATCCTATTTTTTATTCTTTATTTTGAAACAGGGTCTCACTAAGTTGCGGAGAGCCTCACCAAGTAGCTGAGGCTGGCCAACAACCCGGATCCTTCAGTCTCAGCCTCCCAAGTACTGGAATTACAAGCGTGTGCCACCGTGCCCGGCTGAGCAGAGAGTTTTGCTCTGACTTTGACCAACTTCAATCACTTCACTGAGTGGCAAGTACTTCAAAGAGTCAGGAGGGGAGCTGGGTGTGGTGGCACAAGTCTGTAATCTCAGTACTTGGGAGGCCGAGACAGGTGAATCTCAAGTTCCAGGACAGCCTCAGCAATTTAGAGAGACTCTTAGCAACCTAGAGAGACCCTGTTTCAAAGTAAAACAAATACGTAAATAAAAAGGGCTGGGGGAGTAGCTTGGAGGTAGAATACCTCTGGGTTCAGTCCTCTGTACCCACCCCAACACACACACACACACACACACACACACACACACACACACACACACACACACGCAAGAGGGAATTATTATAGAGACCAGCTAGCCGACTATGCAGTGATCCAGATAAGAAGTCTGGGTGCCTCAGACCAGGGTGGCAGCAATATAGGTAAAAAGAAGGCTTGGAGCTGGACGTGGTGGTGCACGCTTGTAATTCCAGTACTTGGGAGGTTGAGACCGGTGGATCCAGGTTCACCATCAGCCTTAGCTACTTAGTGAGGCTCTCCGAAACTTAGTGAGACAGTTTCCAAATAAGAAATAAAATCAGGCTGGGGGTATAACATGGAGGTAGAATGCCTCTATTCCCAGTACTGCCCCCCTAAAAAAGGATTAATCATAGTGAAACAGACGTTTTCCTTACTGAGGTTCTTGTCTATGAAGTACAAAGAATGCCACTTGCAGACATCAGAAAGGCAAGCAGGGAGTTTATTGTAAAGAGAACAGGGAAGAAAACAAGAGGCAGATGACCCTTTCGGGCAATGGGGACCCTGGAGGCCAGCAGCTGCTTTCTGGACACTACTTGGTAGTAGCTCAAGCCATGTACAGTCAATTGCAAATTGCTTTCTCCCAAAGTCCACTCGATCCACTGAAGACAGTCACAGGCCACCCCTGGGACCTTGGTGGCTTTGATGTCCAATGGGTGTCTTCTGGTCACTACCTGGGAGAGAATTGTCAATTATATACCACTTTCTTTCAAAGCCAGCACTGATCTGCGAGAGAGAAAAGCTCCCCAAAAGGAGCAGTTCCCAAATGGGTGATCTTTTAGTGACTTGTCAGGGGATTTATATGTTTCTTTGAGTTTCCTTTCCCAGTTGGTGCCAGAGGCGGTTTCCTGGGACCTTCTACTCCTCAATAACTAAAATAAAATTCCACTAGATTTTGTTTGTTTGTTTAATTTATTGTGGTGCTGGGGATTGAACCCAGGGGCATCCTATCTCTGAGCTACATTTCCAGCCTTATTTATTTGGGATTGAACCTGGGGATTCTACCTCTGCACTACACCCCTTAGCACTATTTTATGTTTTATTTTGAAACAGGGCCTCCCTAGATTACTTACAGTCTCACTAAATTGCTAAAGCTGGGTTTTTTTTTTTTTTTTGGTGGGGGGGGGCAGTACTGGGGATTGAACCCAGTGGCATTCTACCTCCAAGCTATACCCCCAGCCCTATTTTTTAGTCTTTTTTTTTTTTTTTTGTGGTACCGGGGATTGAACTCAGGGGCATTCTACCTCCGAGCTACACCCCCCAGCCCTATTTTTTATTCTTTATTTTGAAATCGAGTCTAAGTTGTGGAGTGCCTCACTAGGTAGCTGAGGCTGGCCGGATCCTCCGGTCTCAGCCTCCCGAATGCTGGGATTACAAGCATGCGCCACCACGCCCGGCTCTATTTTTTATTCTTTATTTTGAAACAGGGTCTAAGTTGTGGAGTGCCTCACTAAGTAGCTGAGGCTGGCTGGGAACACAGATCCTCCGGTCTCAGCCTCCCAAGTACTGGGATTACAGGCATGCACTATCATGCCCAGCAAGATCTCATTTTACTAGCATTACTGGTGTGTGTGTGTGTGTGTGTGTGTGTGTGTGTGTGTGTTTATTGGGGATGGAACCCAGAGGCGTTCTACCTCTGAGCTACTATACCCACAAACCTATTATTATTATTATTATTATTATTATTATTATTATTATTATTATTATTATTTTGGTACTGGGGATTGAACCCAGAGACATTCTACCTCCAAGTTTTACCTCCAACCTGATTTTATTTCTTATTTGGAAACAGGGGCTCACTAAGTTGTGGCCTCATTAAGTTGCAGAGGCTGACTTTGAACCTGTGATCCTCCTGTCTCATTCTCTCAGGTGCTAGGATTACAGATGTACACCAAAACACCCAACTTATTATTTTATTTTGAAACAGGGTCTCATGAAGTTACCTAGGGCCTCACTAAATTTCTGAGACTGGCCTCCAACCTGTGATTCTCTTGTCTCAGCTTGCCAAGTACTGGGATTACAAGCATGTGCCAACACCCTCAGGGGGCACATTACTGTCTCCTAAGTCATCTAAAACTGATTTTGAAAAGGAACCTTCAAACCATTTTTAAAATTGGCTTGTTGGAGCCCTTCGTGGTGGCTCACGCTTGTAATGCCAGTACTTGGGAGGCTGGGACAGGAAGATTACAGGTTTGAAGCCAGCCCTGACAACTTAGCCAGGCCCTCTGCAACTTGGTGACACTGTTTGCATATAAATAAAAAATCGGGTTGGGGTATACTTTGGAGGTAGAATGCCTCTGGGTTCCATTTCCAGTAACAACAACAAAAAAAATTGGCTTGTCGGTTTGTTCTTTTTCTGGCTAATGCTTCTAGTCAGCTCTTTTTAGTTTCAAAATTTGCATGGCTGCCTTCTTGATTTTACTTCAAGTCAGTCTCGCTCATGCAGAAAATAATTGCTCGAGGTTTGTCTTGAGTTAGACAGCCTTAGGTGTAGGCTTATTTGCATTTTTACCGGAGCAGAAGCCATACTTTAGGCATGGAAGTGCTATGGAGGCGCTCGGTTTACGATTGCAGCTTCCTCCTTAGGGTTAGCGCGTTGTCATCTTTGTTAATGCTTATTATAAACATCTGACATGGCACCGATTTCTGGGTGTTCGGTTTTCGCTGCTGTTCTTATTTTCACTGATTTCGAATTCACATACTTCCACCGCCCTGTCCTCAGCCTCCGATCCGCAATCCTGGATGGCACACAACAGGATTTACTTTCTGAATTACACGTCCCCGCCGCCGAGGCTGGAGGCCGCGGCGAGAAGCGGAGCGCGCCTCCAGCCTGGTAAACACGCCACTGCGCAGGCGCGCGGCTTAAGTGGGCGGGGACACCGCTCCTCGGCCAATGGGGCTTCCGAGCAGTGAAAGAGCAAAAGCAAAACAAACAGAGCGCGGTCAGGCGTTTAGCTATTCGGCCTTTTTTTTTTTTTTTTTTGCATTTTTCCTTTCTTTTACTTTTGGCTCTTGTTTCTAAACATCTGCATATCTGCGCGGCCTCCGGAGCCTCACGGAGAAAGTTCTTCGCAGAACCTTTCAGCCCGAGAGGCCGCGAGCCTCCCTGCTAGTATAGCAACCTCATTTGTTCTCGCCACGGACTCCCGAGTTTCTCTTTAGACTGCAGCACTAATGCTTTGGAGATGGTGATTTAAAAAAAAAGAAAGAAAAGAAAAAAAAAAAAGGTGGGGCGGCCATCACACGCCAGAGCAAACATCTTTACGCGCCAGCCGTCCCCCCAAACATCGCGAGATCTGCCCGCGAGAAGTGGGGCCCCGCCCCTCCGCGGGCGCGTCTGCGCACGCGCAAGACTTTTAGCGCGCAAACTTTTCAAAACTTTCCGCCTGGTAGTGGGCCACCTCCTGTGGCGTTTCCGGGAATGTGGGTCTGGTTGATGCCAGGAATTCTAGTCCGCCACACCCCATTCTTGGAGATCTTTGGATCCAAACTCCACTTGGTTGGATGGTCGTTCCCTTCTTTCTTATTTGTACATCGGTTGAGGATTCTGTGAGAGGTTTCAGCGAATCTTGGGGGCAAAAGAACAGGAGTGGGAGAGACCATCGGGGCTTTCAAAATAAGAGCGACGAGTTTTAGGTGTTAGAAAAGATAACTTTGGGCGGGCCCTAAAGGGATACAGCTGAAGGACGAAAGGATTTTTTTTTTTTCTGAAGACTTTTTAATTGATTATTTTTTTTTTATTGTGGTACTGGGGATTGAACCTAGAGACAAATCTACCTACACTCCCAGCCCGATTTTATTTCTTATTTGGAAACAAAGTCTTGCTAGGTTGCTGAGAGCCTCACTGAATTGCTGAGGCTGGCTTCGAACCTTCGATCCCCCGGCTTTTCTGATGACTTCGAGAGGAGGTGTGAACTAAAGTTAATAGAGCGGGAAGAAGCTGGGAAAATTGGAGAGGTAAATGAAGACAGTATATAGCATACCTGAGAGTTGAAACTAGAAAGAACTACTGGCAATGGAAGTTCTGTTTATTTTATTTTTTTAAATTTATTTATTTTTTCAGCACGAATTTTTTATACATTTCTTGAGTACAACAGGGTTACATAGACATTTATGAGGAAGTTCTGTTTAAAATTTAAAATACCTATGCATGTTTTATTTATTTATTTTTGTAGTACAGGGGGATTGAACCCAGGGGCATTTTACATCCGAGCTACACCCCCAGTCCTATTTTTTAATTTTCATTTTGAAACAGGGTCTTGCTAGGTTGATGAGAGTCTCACTACTTGTTGAGGCTATTCTCAAACCTGTGGTCCTCCTATTTCAACCTCCCAAGTACTGGGATTACACGTGTACACCGCCACGGCAGTCTCCTATACATGTTTAAAAACAGCCCGAGATGTCACACATTTAGTCCATCCTGTATAAAGTGGACCCTGGAATGGGTAGAAAAGGAAGAGTCTAAAGAGTTGTATGTCTTAAGCAAGGGTGAGGCTGAGACTGAGTAGAACAGTTGAGGTAACCAACAGGAGTCAGGCATTTAGGAACTGTCTTGAGGCATCTGACTAATTTGGCTTCTTTTCCTCCCAGGATAAACGGAACACACCCACAAGCACTGGATTTTGCCCTGCGATGTCTTAAAGGTACTACCCATCACCTCAACTGCCCTTCCCTGTCCCTTGGAGTCTCCTGGTCCCTACCAGCTCCCTCAGTCCTCACCCTAGAGCCAGAATGAAATGTGTATTTCATGGAATGAGTGGTAAAACTTAGCTACCAAATTACTCAGATGTGTCACTGACACATTGCAAAAGTACAGACTTAGCCCGGCATATAGCATGTATTGCATGGGAGATTGAGACAGGGGACCACAGCAATTAAGTGAAGCTCAACAACCTAGTGATACCTTGTATAAATAAAATCTGTCTGGGGGTGTAGCTTGGAGGTAGAATGCCTCTGGGTTCAATCCCCAGTGCTAAAAAAATAAAATAAAAAATAAAAAATACAGGCTTCTGACTGATAGCCACCCAGTTCTCTAGACATTAGAGTCCTCCTTGATATTGGGAGCACTCCTGTGCACCACTCAGGAATACTGAAATCCATGATGCTGAAGTTCTGTATATGATATGGTACAGTATTTGCACGTAACCTATGCACATCTTCCTGTAAACTTTATTTATTTATTTATTTTGCGGTACTGGGGATTGAACTCAGGGGCATTCTACCTTCGAGCTATACCCCCAGCCCTATTTTTTATTCTTTATTTTGAAACAGGGTCTCACTAAGTTGCAGAGTGCCTCACTAGGTAGCTGAGGCTGGCCTCGAACCCCGATCCTCTGGTCTCAGCCTCCCAAATGCTGGGATTACAAGCATGCGCCACCACACCTGGCTTCCTGTAAACTTTAAATCACTTATAGAAGGCCAGGCATGGTGAGACAGGAGGATTGCAGATTCAAGGCCAGCCTTAGCTACTTAGTGAGACCCTGTTTCAAAATAAATAATAAAAAATAGTGCTAGGGGTGTAGCTCAGAGCTATAATGTCCCTGGGTTCCATCCCTAGTAATGAAGAGGAAAAAAAAAAAATTAACATTTTTGAGCCAGGCGTGGTGGTACATACTTGTACTTGGGAGGCTGAAACCAGAGGATCTGGGTTGGGGGCCAGTCTCAGCTACTCAGTGAGACTCTCCACAACTTAGTGAGACCCTGTTTCAAAATGAAGAATAAAGCCGGCCGTGGTGGCACACGCTTGTAATCCCAGCATTCAGGAGGCTGAGACCGGAGGATCCGGGTTCGAGGCCAGCCTCAGCTACCTAGTGAGGCACTCCGCAACTTAGTGAGACTTGGTTTCCAAATAAAGAATAAAAAATAGGGCTGGGGGTATAGCTTGGAGGTAGAATGCCCCTGAGTTCAATCTCCAGTACCCCCCCCCAAAAAAAAGAAGAATAAAAATAGGACTGGGGGTGTAACTCAGGGGTAGAATGCCCCTGGGTTCAATCCCCAGTACCACAAAAAAAAAAAAAAAAAAAAAAAAATCACCTCTAGATGACTTATAATTCCTAAACCAATGTAAATGTGATGTAAATAGATGTTAGACTGTATTGTTTAGGGAATACTGAGAGGAAAAGTCTGTACATGTGCAGTACTGATGCAGTTTGTTTTTGAATATTTTCAGTCTGTTGGTTCACTTTGAGAATGTGATACCCATGGATATGTGGTGTGTTTGTGCATACATGTAGATACAGATATATACATGCACACATCTATATGAATATATATGTATATATATAAATAGGGGTCTCTCTATGTTCTAGGTTCAAGCAATCCTTCTTCATCCTCCTAAGCAGCTGCGATTACAGATGTGCTCGGTTGTACTATATGGTGATTCCTTGGGTACTGTCTGGAGTACAAGGCCGAGGAATGCTGATGGAGTGCATAATTTTCGCAGGACTGTCAGGCGTGGTGGCACACACCTATAATCCCAGTAGTTTTGAGGCTGAGACAAGGGAGGATTGCAGGTTCTAGACCAGCCTTGGCAACTTAGCAAGACTCTCAGAAACCTAGTGAGACCCTGTTTCAAACAAAAAATAAAAGGGGATGGGGGTGTAGCTCAGAGGTAGAATGCCCCTGGGTTCCATCTCCAGTACCAAATAATAATACTTTTGCAGGGTGTGGTGGTGCATGCCTGTAATCCCTGAACTTGGGAGGAGGAGACAGGATTGCAAGTTTGAGGCTAGCCTTAGCAACTTAGCAAGATCCTGCTTCAAAATTAAAAAGAAAAAGGGCTGGGAGTATAGCTCAGAGGTAGAATGTCCCTGGGTTCAATCTCTAGTACCAATAATAATAATAACAACAACAACAATAATAATAATTTTACCAGGCCCAACAAAGGAATGGCTGTTAGGTAAGCAATATGACTTAATCTGTAAGAACAACTACATGTGGTAAGGCACGATGTTGCAGCTAGCAATGATGGAGAAGGATCTAGGTATTAATGTATAGAATAGAAGTAGTTAAAAAAACAGACCTAGATGTGGAAGTTGGGCATGGTGATGTACACCTATAGTCCCAGCTACTTAGGAAGCTGAGGCAGGAGAATTATTAAAAAAAAAAAAAAAAAAAAAAAAAGCCGGGCGTGGTGGCGCACGCTTGTAATCCCAGCATTCGGGAGGCTGAGACCGAAGGATCCGGGTTCGCGGCCAGCCTCAGCTACCTAGTGAGGCACTCCGCAATTTAGTGAGACTCGGTTTCAAAATAAAGAATAAAAAAATAGGGCTGGGGGTATAGCTCGAAAGTAGAATGCCCCTGAGTTCAATCCCCAGTACCGCAAAAAAAAAAAAAAAAAAGCCAGACACAGTAGTCCCTCATTAAGTTCTGCCTATACCACTCTGTTTTGGCAGCCTAGTACATCTTTTTTTTTCTTTTTTTTTGGTGGCACTGGGGATTGAACTCAGAGGCATTCTACCTCCGAGCTATACCCCAACCCTATTTTTTCGTCTTTATTTTGAAACAGGGTCTCGCTAAGTTGTGGAAGGCCTCACTAGGTAGCTGAGGCTGGCCGGGAACCCTGATCCTCCAGTCTCAGCCTCCCGAATGCTGGGATTACCAGCGTGCGCCACCACGCCTGGCTGCCTAGTACATCTTGGCAGGAAAATACTGTAGGATAGTTCATTTATTTATTATATTGTACTGGGAATTGAATGCAGGGACATACTACCTCTGAGCTACACCCTCAACCCTTTTTATTTTTTGTTTTGTGGTGCTGGGAATTGAACCCAGGGGCATTCTATCTCTGACCTACACCCTCCCAGCCCAGTTTTATTTTTTGTTTTGAAACAGGGTCTCGATAGGTTGCTAAGAGTCTCATTACTTGCTGAGGCTGTCCTCAAACCTGCAATTCTCCTGTCTTAGCTTTTCTTTTTTTTTTTTTTTCAGTACTGGGGATTGAACTCAGGGGCATTCTACCTTCGAGCTATACCCCCAGCCCTATTTTGTATTCTTTATTTTGAAACCGGGTCTCACTAAGTTGCGGAGGGCCTCACTAGGTAGCTGAGGCTAGCCGTGAACCCAGATCCTCTGGTCTCAGCCTCCCGAATGCTGGGATTACAAGCGTGCACCACCATGCCCGGCTCCTGTCTTAGCTTTTCACATACTGGAATTACAGGCATACACCACCATGCCGGCTTATTTTTTATTTTTGAAACAGAGCCTCACTAAGTTGCTGAGGACCCTGCTGAATTTCTGAGGCTGGCCTGGAACGTACAATCCTTTTGTCTTAGCTTTCCAAGCACTGGGATTACAGGCGTGCACCACCATACCCTGCTCTACTGACTCTTAAAGAGTTTTTCTTAAAAGCAGTGGTGCAGCCGGGCGTGGTGGCGCACGCTTGTAATCCCAGCATTCGGGAGGCTGAGACCAGAGGATCCGGGTTCACGGCTAGCCTCAGCTACCTAGTGAGGCACTCCACAACTTAGTGAGACTCGATTTCAAAATAAAGAATAAAAACTAGGGCTGGGGGTGTAGCTCAGAGGTAGAATGCCCCTGAGTTCAATCCCTAGTACTGCAAAAAAAAAAAAAAAAAAAGCAGTGGTGCACACTTGTAATCCTAGTGCTTGGGAGCCTGAGATAGGAAGATCACAGGTTCGAGGACAGCCTCAGTAACTTAGCCAGACCTTGTTTCTAAATAAAAAATAAAATAGGGATGGAGGTATTGCTCAGAGGTAGATTCAATCCCAGTACCACAAAAAAACAAAAACAAGAGCCGGGCGTGGTGGTGGATGCTTGTAATCCCAGCATTCGGGAGGCTGAGACCGGAGGATCCGGGTTCGTGGCCAGCCTCAGCTACCTAGTGAGGCACTCTGCAACTTAGTAAGACTCGGTTTCAAAATAAAGAATAAAAAAATAGGGCTGGGGCTATAGCTCGGAGGTAGAATGCCTGGGAGTTCAATCCCCAGTACAGCAAAAAAAAAAAAAAAAAAAGTTTCATAAGCACATGTCTCCTCCTCCTCTTCCTCCTCCTTCTCTTCCTCCTCCTCCTCTCCTCCTTCTCCTCCTTCTCTCTCTCTCTCTCTCTTTTTTTTTTTGTGGTACTGGGAACTGAACCCAGAGACATTCTACCTTCAAGCTACACTCCTAGTCTGATTTTATTGCTTATTTGGAAACGGAGTCTCACTAAGTTGATGAGAGTCTCACTATTTTCTGAGGCTGTCCTTGAACCTGTGATCTTCCTGTCTCAGCCTCCCAAGTGCTGGGATTACAGGCATGTGCCACCACGCGGGGCTTGTATCCATCTTCTTCTTCTTTTTTTTTTTTTTGTGGTACTGGGGATTGAACTCAGGGACATTCTACCTCTGAGCTACACCCCCAGCCCTATTTTTTTATTCTATAGTTTGAAACCGGGTCTCGCTAAGTTGCGAGTGCCTCACTAGGTAGCTAAGGCTGGTCTCGAACCCGGATCCTCCGGTCTCAGCCTCCCGAATGCTGGGATTACAAGCGTGCACCACCACACCCGGCTTTGTATCCATCTTCTTGACAAGTTAATTTCCTGAAAGTGGCAAGTGTTGGAATTTATTTATTTATTGCGGTAGTGGGGATTGAACCCAGGGACATTCTACCTCTTAGCTACACCCCCAGCCCTATTTTTTTTTTTTTTTTCAGTACTGGGCATTGAATTCAGGGGCATTCTACCTCCGAGCTACACCCCCAGCCCTATTTTTTATTCTTTATTTTGAAACAGGGTCTCACTAAGTTGTGGAGGGCCTCACTAAGTAGCTGAGGCTGGCTGTGAACCTGGATCCTCTGGTCTCAGCCTCCCAAGTACTGGGATTATAAACGTGCGCCACCACGCCTGGCTTGGAATTTAAAGTTTCTCTGAATCTTATATAGAAAAGTTTGAATTAACTTGACTATCTTAAAACGTAGGAAATACATGATAAGCTGTGAATCTTTGAGCCAGGAAGGAGCGTTGATTCTTCCAGTTATACCCCAGCTGCCAGTGCCACCTCTCTTCTTCCACAGTGTGCATTCCTGCACATCGTAAGTCAGTATTTCTCCTCCGGAGCATCAGTATTCAGAATTGCCTTCATTTGAGCCGGGCGTGGTGGCGCATGCTTGTAATCCCAGCATTTGGGAGGCTGAGACCGGAGGATCCGGGTTCACGGCCAGCCTCAGCTACCTAGTGAGGCCCTGTTTCAAAATAAAGAATACAAAATAGGGCTGGGGGTATAACTCAGAGGTAGAGTGCCACTGAGTTCAATAGAATTGCCTTCATTTGGAGTCTCACTTATTTTTGTTAATTAATTTTTGTGTGTGTGCACTCGGGATTGAAGGCAGGGGCATTCTACCTCTGAGTTACACCCCCAGCCCTATTTGACTTTTATTTTGAAACAGGGTCTTGCTAGGTTGATGAGCATCTCACTACTTGCTGAGGCTGTCCTGGAATCTGCAATCCTCCTGTCTCAGCCTCCCAGGTACTGGGATTATAAGCGTGTACCACGATGCCCAACTTGGAGTCTCACTTAGAAGTTAGCTATATGCCATCCTTATGAAACAAATGTATAGCTGGTTTATAAAGCCCTGGTTTGGGGTCATACAAGTGCTGTCCAATTATCAATTAAATTCGTTTAAAGTAATTTAGCAACTCACATTAAAAAATATTTCTCTCCTAAAACTGTAAGGCATTTGTACATTGTTTCAAGTGTCAGCAATCATGTGTAGCTCTCAGTTAAGATTGTTAGGACTTGGGTAAATGGCTTTCCAAAAGTCAGAACTCCCAACCTGAGGAGACTTTTCTTGGGTTCCTCCCAGAACACTGTGATGACACTTCACAATTATTCTGTGAAACTATTTGTGTGTGGGGGGTACACTGAGGATTAAACTCAGGGACATTCTACCTCTGAGCTACACACTCATACCTGGCTTATTTTTTATTTTGAGACAGGGTCTCCCTGAGTTACTGAAGGCCTCACAAAGTTGCTGAGGCTGGCCTCAAACCTATTATCCTCCTGTCTCAGCCTCCCAAATACTGGGATTACAGACATGCGCCACTGCCTCACACTGAAACTGGTATTTTTGTTCAGTTGCACTTAAATACATTTTTAAGGAAAGAAGCAGTGGAGGATGGGGGGAATTACCATTTCAGTGTCCTAAAATCCTTTCAGTATTTTAGGGTCGGCAGCAACTTAGTAAGGAAGGGTCCTGTTAGTTAAATTTGGTTCTCAAAACGTTAATCGAAAGCTCTCCTCAGCAATTCAGTCTGTTTTTCTCTCCCTTTCAGTCAGCAGGGTCCCATGGTGACCGGGTTTGAAAGGAATCATCCCCTTCAGCAGTTACCTAACACCATGGCAACCAGGACGTCAGCAAAGCAGGAGAGACCCACACAAAGCCGCCCAGACGGGGCTCCCATCCTGCCTGGATTCCACCCTGCCTGAGGACGGCGAATCCTTCCACCCAAGGATTCCTATGTGCTGCTGTGGTTTTTCCCATGAGCATGGAGGTACAGAAATATAGCAAACTGTGTTATGAAAATCCATCCCCCCCCCCCCAAAAAAAACCAAAACCCAAACAGAGCATATTTAAAAGGCAGGGACGAGTAGCGGGATGGGGGCAGGGAGGTAGGTATGGGATGCTCTTTGGGCATAATGAATATAAAAATTATATATGTGTTTAATTTGTGTGTGTGTGTGTGTGTGTTTGGTACTGGGGATTGAATTCTATCTCCGAGCTACACCCCTAGCCCTATTTTTTATTCTTTATTTTGAAATAGGGTCTCATTGAGTTGCAGAGGCCTAAGTAGATGAGGCTGGCCATGAACCTGCGATCCTCCTGTGTCAGCCTTCCAAGTACTGGGATTACAAGAATGCGCCATCATACCCAGCTTGTGTTTGTTTAATTTAATTTTTATTGTTTTTTTTTTTTTTTTTTGGTACTGGGATTTGGACATTCTACCAGGGGCATTCTACCTCCAAGCCACACCTCCAGCCCTTTTTATTTTTTTATTTTTTTGTACCAGAGCCTCCCTAGGTTGCTGAGATTCTCACTACATTGCTGAGGCTGTCCTTGAACCTGCGATCCTCCTGTCTCAGCCTCTCAAGTATTGGGATTATAGGCATATGCCACCTTGCCTGGTTTATATATGTTTATAAGGTAGGTTTATAGTAAGGGAAGTCAGAGCCCTAAATATATGGGTTAGTTTCTATCTGGGCACAAAGCCTGGGAGAAATGTTTTTTAAAATATTTCTATTTACCTGAGACATGAACAAATAGCTTTAACAAGCACTGACGGCGGGATGGGGTGTGTGTGTGTGTGTGTGTGAGTGTGTGTGTGTAGTGGGGGTGGTAATGCTGTCCGTGGTGCTGAACACTCCGTTGTCCCAGATGTGCTGAGGGGACTCCAGAAGCAGAGGTTGTTAAACACTTGGCCATGTCAGGATGTTGATGGTGAGAAAGGAAAAGAAGGATGGGGACATGGCACCGTTTCCCTCCCCTGCCCAGCCTGTGCTCAGGATGAAATCGTCAGATTAAAAAAAAAAAAAATCAAAGGAGAAAGTGCGGAAAGCTGGAGGTTCCAGTGGTAGAATCTTCCCCTTTTCATATGGAGATTTCTGGTCAGAGCCAATCAGGTCAGAGATTTGGGCCACTCTGCTCCTGAAAGGAAAAGTGGGGGAAGGGAGAAGGAAGATGGCCACATTCTCCCCCAGCGCCACATGATCCATTTCCCATGTGACACATTCCAGAGCCTTGGAAAGAAGAAAGGGAGGGGCGCCCGAGAGTGGGGCTGGGGGCGGGAAGATGGCTCAGCAGTCAACCCTGCGCCGCCCGCGTCATCTTGTCTCCCTACCCAGGAAGCAGGCTGTGAGCCAAGGGGAAGGCAGAGGACAGCTATGAATGTGTTCAAGATTTCCTGGTGGTTTATGGCATTCTCCAAACTCCTGTGTAAGGGCTGTTCTAGACCCAGAAGACCCAAGGAGACGTCTCTGAAATCAAGTCCCAATGAAGGTATGTGGCAGAGATCGCTCGGGTATCACGGCGGAAATTTGGCTCAGAGGACAGAATATCTTTTTCTTTTTCCTAGGCAATTTGGAGATTTTGTGCTGGCTTACATGCTCGTTAGGGGCTTTCTATTTGTTACAGGTCCTAAAAGGATGCCTAGCTAGTTCTAGAGCACGAATAATCCTCCAGAGTAAGCGCCTGTTGAGAGAAAATTGGAAATTGTGTATAGTAATTGATAATAAGACAAAGCACCTATTGATGAAAAGAATTTTGTTTTCCTTGAATCCTGGAAAGAAAAAAAAATAAAATTGCCGAAACCAACTAGCTTTCACTGGCACTACCATAAAATCCTGTCTCATGGTTCTTCAGCCGCTCACCGGATGCCCACGTTCCCAGAGGTTACTGGCAGTCGCTCAGGCAGCCTGAGCAGGCAGGCAAGCTGTTCCTTTGTGCTGGGTGAGCATCTTCTTTCTGATGTTCCCCGTACCAGGAGCGTTGTGATTGCTTCCATCTCTGATTTAGGATAGTAGACTGCCACAGAATTCTGCATCTTACAGAATTGCTATTACTAGAAGGCCCTGGGGAAGTTCTCAAAGGAATCTACCTAAAGTTACAGGCTAAAATCATTTACCATGTACTCAAATCTTGGTACCTTTGCTTATTTCTACCCAGCACAAAAAGCTGGAGCTAGTAAATTTAATTTTTATTATATTTATTTAACAAATACTTTTAAAGTCCTTGCTACATGCAAGGCACCATTGTCATTTAATCTTTGCAGTCATTTAATCTTTACGGAAAATAGTCATTTAATCTTTACAGCACACATTTTGCAGTTGAAGAAACTGAGGCACAGAGAAGTTAGGAAACTTTCCCAAGGACACACAGTAGCAAATAGTAGGACCAGAATTTAGGCCCCAGAAACTTGACCCCCAAACCTTTTATCTTAATCATTGAGCTTTGCTCTTTCTTTCTGTACTAGGGATTAAACCCGGAGTCATTCTACCTTCAAGCTACACCACAGCCCTCCTTATTTTTTTTTTTTTTTTTTAATTATTAAGAAACAGGGTCTTGATCAGTTGCCAAGGCTAGCCTTGAGCCTGTGATCTTTCTGCCTCAGCCTCCCAACTACTGGGATTACAGGCATGTGCCACCATGCCTGGCTGTGAGTTACGCTTCTTGCCTGCTTGTATTATTTCAAATGATGTCAATAGTCTATTTGGCTACAAATTGTGTTCAGCTGACGCTAGTAGAGAATTGAATCAGCTTGCCTGGCTAAAACAGATCTCCAGTGAAATCTATATTTAATCTTGAATTATCCCAATAGTCACATTCTGTACCCCCAAATAACCTAGTAAGTAATTGCCTGTTCTCTCTCCCTTGTGCTGTATAGATATCTGGTAGTAAAACACTATGTTGCTATGGTGACCAGATGATGTCTAAAGGAAAAAAAATCTGAAATTACATCATGGTTTTTTTTTTTTTTTTACATTGAACCTGGAAACACATTTCCATCCTCAGAATGTAGTAATAAGCCCAGCTCAAGCATATTGCCTTTAAAAGCATTTACGTGGTTCTCAAAATAAGATAGGTTTTGAAACTATGCATTTAAACTGTGATGTCAAACTGACTTTAGGGGAATAGATCTCTCTCTCTGCAGATTATTTATTTATTTATTTTGCGGTACTGGGGGTTGAACTCAGGGGCATTGTACCTCTGAGGTATACCCCAGGCCCTATTTTTTATTCTTTAT
Organism: Graphiurus murinus; assembly: GCA_004027655.1. NCBI lineage: Eukaryota > Metazoa > Chordata > Mammalia > Rodentia > Gliridae > Graphiurus > Graphiurus murinus. Next base: position 22,612 of record PVLC010015651.1, read on the forward strand.
TTTGAAACAGGGTCTCACTAAGTTGCGAGTGCCTCACTAGGTAGCTGAGGCTGGCTGCGAACCCGGATCCTCTGGTCTCAGTCTCCCAAATGCTGAGATTACAAGTGTGCGCCACCACACCCGGCTCCTGCAGATTATTTTAGACTTTTAAGAATAAAAGAAGAAAGCTGGACATAGTGGTGCATGCCTATAATCCCAGTACTTGGGAGGCCAAGAAGGGAGGATCACAGGTTCGAGGACAACCTCAGTAATTTAACGAGGCCTTCCAAAACTTAGTAATACCCTGTTTCAAAATGAAAAATAAAGCTGGGCGTGGTGGCGCACGCTTGTAATCCCAGCATTCGGGAAGCTGAGACTAGAGGATCCGGGTTCGAGGCCAGCCTCAGCTACCTAGTGAGGCACTCCGCAACTTAGTGAGACCCGGTTTCAAAATAAAGAATAAAAAATAGGGCTGGGGGTGTAGCTCAGAGGTAGAACGCCCCTGAGTTCAATCCCTAGTACTACAAAAAAAAAAAGAAAAAGAAAATAGGGCTGGGGGTGTAGTTCAGAGGTAGAATGCCCCTGGATCAATCCCCAATACCAAAAAGAAAAGAATAAAAGAAGGAATTTGCTA